>JACMIG010000349.1:0-24330 GCA_014805385.1 Levipalatum texanum
CCATGGAAATCAGACCAGACTCAGGCGAAAGTGCAAGTGCACTTTGGCCTGAGTCTGGAAAATAGTGCACTTTTGCCACAATTGCCCCAGCTGTTTTACGGTTACGGAATGTTGCTCCTACTCCTTCTTTAAGCGTCTGCGAATGGGGAGATGAAGAGGGCAGCATAAGAGCACTCTGCACGTCCCTATCACCTCCTAAAACCACCACCGTTATGCAGAAAGGCAGCATACATGTGGGGTGCCACTCGTGCGGGCAGATAAACCAGCTCGACTACCGGCCTAATTACGTAAGAAACCACCTTGTCAAGACTATATCAGTGCGCGCAAGAGCGCGTTGTACTCATGCATTGATAAACAACAAAGTGCTAGAATCCAACAATGCAAGCTCCAATTCTCATCTTCGTTGAGAATGAGAGAATCTCTTCTCATCTTCGTTGAGAATGAGAGAATCTCTGTCTATATTCATCCTTCTGTCTCTAAATACATGAGGCGATATGGAATGAGGAGAGTGAACTGATAGCAATCCGCTCGCCCCACACTTTTAAGCGACCAAATGGGGGAGATGAAGATAAGGTGAAGAGGGCAGCGAGAGAGCACACTGCTCGTCCATATCAATTTTCCTGATAATCACCAGTCGTCGGTTCAACTCTCCTTTCTCCAAGCTCCCATGGAGAGCCGGGAACGTTGCAACAGCCGTAGTTGCATGGAAGTCAAAGGTACGTGATATGCTCTTTAGGAAAAAAACATTTCAGATTTCACCAAACGGCCTGCACGGAGTATCCCATGCGGACATACATCGGATTCTCCGTCCAATCGCACAGTAAGTGTGTCTCGTCTAGGGGTGGGGGAATATGGCAATTCGCATCACGCAACTTCATCTTATCGTTTTGCACCACGCCTGGATTTCCCACCTGACAGTAACGTGATCAAAATATATCTCCAGACTGAAACTCGCATCTATCATTGCATCAGCTGTTAGAGAAATATTTAGTTGAACATTGATCGATTCTATGCCGTACACATTTCAGATCGTCATGGATGTGTTTCAGTGGTTTTACGAAGACAGAGCCTACGCAATAGTCTGCGGAAAATGCAGATCGACTCTCAGCTTCAACAGAGCAAATCCGGAGGTAATATTGTTGTCTGTCAATACACTACTTAGCAAACAAATATGATTTCTGCTTCAACCTTGCTCACGAATTACTAACTGTTGTTTATGTGTATATCCAGTGAAAAGTTGATGAGACATGCAATATGACACTTTCAGCTGTATATTCCCTGCCGAACATGTGGCACAGTAAACATGCTTCTACAGAAGCCCGACTGGGTATGTTTGTGAAAAAAAAGTGCAAAGATGAATTGTATTTTGCAGCACATAAAAAATTGCCTCAAATGCGAAACTCTCATATTCTTGCCCATGGAGACGCAGGAAGACGTGTGCCCCTTATGCAAAGATGACGACTACCAATCAAGTGACGATTTCCTTTGCGATATCTTCGTAAAGATCCTCATTTTCTTCATTGTTTGCATCGTCTACCTCATATGGACAGGAGGGCCGCCAGCTTCGACGGTGGTGTAGTGTATAATAGGAAGCAGTGAATTGTATCTAGAAATATTTCGAGGCTAGTAGTCCAGTGTTCGAGCACATTATTTCATTTACAACATGGCAAATCGGTGCTGCTTAATTGGGGTGTACTCGATAAATAAGTCGGAGTCGGAAGTAGTTCTGGTACGTTAAACAATGGAGCGAGGAGGGTCCCTGTCCGAGAGCATCAAACGTCAATTTCTTTGATAGCTTCAAAGAAGAACCTCGACACTTCTTCGAGTTGAATGAACTATTCTCTCCATCTCTGCGCACTCTCCGTTCCATGCATACATGAGGAGATATGGAACGTAGAATTGACTCTGATAGCGAACCACTCACGTGCCCTCCACTGCGAAGCTGCGAGCGGGCAAAAGATAAGATAAAGAGGTCGGCAAGAGAGCACACTCCCCTATCAACTAGTGCGCTGATAACCGTCACAGTCCTCAGTTCACTCTCAAATCTCCAAGCTCCGGGAACGTTGCAACAGCCTTAAGTGCCTGGAACTCAACGGTGAGTGATGTGCTCTTCACAAAACGTTGCCCTTACAGACGACACTCAGGAAATCTCGGGGCATAATCTTCCGTACAAATTTGCGATGAAACGCGCTGATTCCACGGATCCTACTTCGGATTCTCCGTCCCCTGGCACTGTCAGTCTGTTTGTTTCGTCAGGGTTGAATAATGGCAATTTATGCCACCCAGCTCTTTCTGAACTTCAGGATCCATGATATAATAGATGAAACATAAAACAGTTTATGATGCGAAAAAAGATATTTACTGGCAATGAAACTCGCATACTTCATCGGTTGCAGCATATCAATTGTGAGACCTATTTAGAAGGCCATTGGCAATATGTACTGTTGAAATTTCAGGTCTTCATGGGCCTGCATCCTTGGTTCAGCTGCGCCGCCTACGTCATTACCTGCGGGAAATGCGGCGCGCCCCTCAGTTATAAACGAGCAGATCCAGGGGTAATTTATTAGTCTGATGATAAATTAGCTATCAAGCAAATATCTTTTCTGCTTCAACCTAGCACACAATGACTATTGCTTATGTGCACAAGAAGTTAAACTTAGAGGAGGAATAGCAGTAACATTCCGTGTCTGTAAAATAGCTGGGGCCAGTGGGGGCCGAAATGTGCTTTATCCGCAGTCTAGCCAAAATGCGCTTGCATTTGGAATGTGTCTGGTCTCCATTTCCATAATGACAGTAATCAGAGAAGTTGCTCTCACTCTTTCTTAAGATCGACAACAATGTGATATTTTTCAGCTGCACGTTCAATGCAAAGGATGCGGCATTCAAAATGAGCTTCTGCAGAAGACCGGATGGGTATGTCGGTGAGGTAAAAGTGGAAGGAAAGAATTCATTTGTTGCAGATCGTAGGTAATTGCCTACGGTGTGAAACACTCATTTTCTTGCATGAGAGCGTTCCCGACACGGAAAAAGTGTGCTACACATGCGACGATGACAGCCACTACAGAACATCCTATCATGAAATACGCGATCTCTTCGGAATGATCCTCATTTTCGTGATTGTCTCTATCTTCTACTGCATATGGACGGCAGACGGTGGTGTAATCCCCGGAAAATAGGAAGCAGCGAATTTTATTGAGATTTATTTCGAGACAATGTTTCATAGTAGTCTATTGCACAAATAAAGCATTGCATTTAGAACATAGCAAATCAGAGCAGCGTTAGTGTGTTTACATGATGAATAAGTCGGAGTCGGAAGTAGTTCCGGTAGGTTAAACAACTGTTTGCATTTCCCCATTGGCCGCCTTCGTTTTCGTTGATGCAAATGCTGTTCATGCTCCTTCTTCTACAATTCCCCCTCATGATGCGTCCCTCCCGAACTGTTAATGGCCTTCGGCGATATGCAATAAAGCGCAGAAACGGAACCATTACTTTATCGATGGGCAGCAACACAATATGAGATGCTCTTTGGGATGAATAACAATGGGATTCCTCCAAATGGGAAAGACCTGGATGGAATATTCTACGTCTAAAGATGAGCACTCGTGATCACAATCTCCAAACCAAGACACAATGGGAAATCGCAAGCCGTCATCCAATGGCATCGATTGACGCCTCAAGCTGTGTAACCTCTAATAGTGAGCAGGGATGAAGAGAGATTGCAAATAGGTCACACGGAAGACCGTTTCATCCTCAGAGATGAGATGAGAAGACAATTGGGAACTCTTGTCTATGGTAAACTACATTATTTGTGCTTGTTACTGTCAGATTCTTACTTTAGACATGGGATAGTCGATTGCTTGCAATGAAACACCGAAGTCCACGCCAAAACCAAATGCATCCATCTCCGATGTCCCCAAACCATTATGAAGTGAAGAAACACAGGGTTATAATGAATGCGGTATTTACTGCATCAACAAGGGAAATATGTACAACAATGAAATCTCTGGGGGGGAGAGCTCTGATGGAGACAGCCTCTTGGGGTCGCGCACCCCAGCTCGTCTGCCGCTGTGTGCGCCCTGCACGTTCTCAAATCTCCAGACGGCAGTTCTGTCCCGAGGCGAGTTCGAGCGGCATGAAGGTTGAATTGCTTGTAGCTGAAGAACATTACACTACATGGTTAGCCCAAGAGGTTATAATATTTTTCTGCCATACACGTGCTGAGCACTACTTTGATCCTCGTTTTATCACCTGGACTCTTGTGAAGGAAATGGACCTAAATACGCTCGCATTTCTCAAAATACAAAACATTGTGCGCTTCCGTGGCTCCCGACAAGCTTGCGTGCTGATGTATGAAAGATACATAAGTCAACCTTTTTCGTGCACATGTCGATGTCCTCTTTCACGGAGTCGATTCGTTCCTTGGACTCGGACAGCCATCGACTGATCTTGTATCTCATCTGCATTCGAGCTTATGAAATAATAGCAAATATTAAGCTGTATCAAACGAACCGATTTATGTCCGAAAAAACATGTTGAGAACATATTGCAATCCTTCGTCTGAGAGACGTGCGCGTTGCGTAGGAACGCTTTTCTGAAAATGGGGATATTCGCGCTCCAAGATAGCGAAATATGAATTGTGAACCAGCGACAATTGATCGTGCACAATCCGCGGAGTCGAAGCACTGGGCGAATATGGACGAGGTGAGTTGATAAGACAGCGGTTATTTAGCGGAAAGTCGCGGAGACTCAGACGCATCGCGTGCCGCGTTGCGGTCCCACCTCCTCTCCCAACCCACCAGGGAGGACTCACGGTCAAACAGAAGACTAATTATTCCGGTAATTAGACCCCTGACCCACCAGGTGCCCCCCATGGGAGGGACAGATGTGCGAGGGCCTCACTCGGCCCTCGCACATGAAAGAGGGGGAGTTCATGAATATTCCCATAGACCCATCTCCTCCCTTCGCCGATCATTTCCCTCCCATCAGATATACTGCTCAAGGTGTATTTATTTTGAAGCCATTTTGATTCCAAGCAAGAGCAATATACGCAACATAAACAATACAAATGCGCATGGCCAATGAGCTGATGGTGTTTGAGACTTGAATGATGACAGGTAAACTGACCAATTGGCATTGTAGAGACTGAAATGGGCGGAGATTTACAAGGATGTGAATGGTTTCAAAAGCTGCAGATATTTCGACCCATTCACAATTGCGTGCAGCTCACCGATAAACAACCTGAAGAGAGATTGCCCAATAGATATAGATATTCACCACCGTGATGGGCGAAGATAATACAACACTTCCAAGAAAGTATCGGTGAATAAAGTGTTATTATATTTGGGCTAGCCTACATTACGCAATGCTGGCCGGGCAGCGTGCAATATGGCTCTTGAATCATCAAGCCCTTCTTATCACTGACGGTGTCTTCTTTGACACATCGAATTCCTCCCAATCTCCTTCTCTGGGCCTCCACTCACTTAGGGCGGGCCACAACAGAACGAAGAGGGTCCCTGACACCAGAGAAATCCGATGATTAGGGCTCTCGACCTGAACCCCGAGTGCCGATCAGTGCCTCTTCTCTTCTGCAATGGATAACATCGTCCGTGACTGCACCTGTTCCATCTGCCTCGAGCTCTTTGGAGGTGCGGGCAACTTTTAACCATAACCCAATTCGGAAACATCCCCATTGCAGACGGACCGAAGGTACCGCTTGTTTTGCCTTGCGGCCACACATTCTGCTTCAGTTGCCTCCTAACGCAGCAGAAGAATGCACCCGATCCGAGGTAGCAGAAGGTGTGCTCTCGTATAAATTAGGCATCTTGAAGGCTGACATGTCCGAATTGCAACCGAAAGTTCAACCTCGTCGAAGTCGGCAAATGCCCCGTCAATTTTCTCGTCCGCAGCATCGCAGAAAGCGTTCGGGAGATGCGACGAGCGAGCGGTGTCGTGGAGGAAGAACCGGCTGAAGAAGCGTGAGAACTCCTTGCCCATAGCGTCAAAGTTACCTATGATCATTTTGAAAGATTTTTTTACCTATTTGTCCGCTGGATTGATACCTACCAGTATCCTTTTAGAAACAATCTGACGCCGGAAGTGGCGGTTCTCCAAGGAGCCGACATTCCACGCGACGATCCGACTCCAGTCCCCCACGTGCCGAATGCACCGGAAGGCACTTACACTAGATTCGTAAGTGTTTACGCTTTCTTAGGGGTCTGATATTGAAACAGCAAAACTGAAAACGGAAATATTATTGATTGCAGTGTCCAGCACAGAAGCTGCACCCGTTTGTTGTTCTGGAGAAGGGGTGCAGCATGATAGTTTGCGGCTTCTGCTATGAGAGACTTGGAGAGGAAGGAGAGGTCAGCTTCCTGGGACTTTGGCTGTATCTATGTCGATTTATGCTCGGACCGTTTGCGATCAACTCTCTGCACTTTCTCTGAACAACCTGACGGTCGGTCGGAGCTATTAGCTAGCTTAATAATTACAGAACCAGCTCTGCATCGAATGCGCCGCCTGCCGAACCAAGAACTGCATCTACCCAAAGCGCGGACTAGTACGTTTTATCGCCTAGTGACGTATTTATTGGAAGACTAGATGCCAAAATCAAAAAAGTCCGCTTCAGGAAGTGAAGTTTTGTGATGCATGCTGTATTCTGATGTACAGACGTTCTGGAGCTCCAAAGCGGTGTCCGTTCTGCTTGGTGGCCGAAACGGAAAAGCCGTCAGCGTCGGGCTCTTAAAAACGTTGATCTCGTTGTTAACAAAATAATGTGCTAACTGCATAGCATGATATTAACTACACTACTTTTTCTGCTGTTAGTGTCCTTACAGTTTGACTCCCAACCTGACTAATCGATTACTGTTGGTTTCTCCTTTTTCATGTCATTGTATTTCTAATTGCTCACAGATATGTATAGAACGTAAAAATGAACCAAAAAAGAAAAATCAATGAATCACGCAAAAGTGGGGCAGCTCTACGACGAGCGTTGCTTTTTTTGTTGAAGACGCCATTTTCCAAGCGTCATGCCATAATCTGACAGGCTCTTGTTGCTATCGCCTCAGCTCTCTTTTTCTTGCAATGACGAGCATCGAAAGAAAGGCTCGGGAAGCTTCGATATCAGGGACATAAAGGGGTCCGAAGTACAAGGGTACGTTTATCTGAAGCTCTTTGGAGTCTCTTCATAGCTCCATTCCCCTAATTCTAAGGAGTGATATTGCTTGACCGAGAAAAAGCATTGAACTCCAGCCCTTTTAAATTCCGACTACTTTTCACTCTCCAAGCTCCAGTGCCGAATCACAAGTATTCTTCAAACCGAAAGACGAGATCTCTTCCACCACCTCGGTCCCTAAACGAACGAGGTGATTTGGTACGAGAAGGTGCCGTGATAGCATGGGAGCGAAAGAGGAGATATCAACACCTGCCTTGATGAAGGCCAGAGTGCGAGAATCCAACTCTCCAACCTTCAATGGAGACCTCGTCACTTTTGCTCCATTGAGTACGAACGAATCTCTTTCTCTGATATCTCTCCACTCCCTAAATGTGTCAGGCGACTTGGAACGAGGAGGGTCTACTGAGTGACTGAGTCTCTGCACTGCGATGAAGAGAGACAACACGAATGAGGAGACGCTCGGCATATCTGACTTCGTTCTGCGAATCCTTGGTCCTGCACGCTAAGAGAGCATCGCATGTTCCTATCAACTTCTGCGCTGATAACCGCCAGTGTCCTCGGTTCCAGCCCCCATTCACCAAGCGGCCACTCCTTCAACGAACGCTGCCTGATCAAGCTACCCGATTACTCCAAGGAGAACAGGTACAGACTCGTATTGCAGAGTTTCGTTTCGAATGTAAATATTGAAGTACTATTTCAACCCAGAATACATTTTTATCGCAGATAGCTTCAATTGTGATTGATTGATCAGTGATTTAGAATCGTGTGACCAGCTGCAAGGCCACGTACCAAGACGCAAACGTCGCCAATCTCCCCGTGAACTACTCCGCCCTCGAAATGGCCGAAAATAAAAATAAGGAGAAGAAACACACTCCGAACAAGGTTTCGACTCCCCGCCCAGATTTGCAAACATAAAAAGCTCGACTGTGAGTTCCCTACCATCACTACGAACGTTTGAAATATTCCCTTTACACTTACACAGTAATGTAAACCAAAAATAATGTAACCGTAAATATATGTACATGAAATATCAAAATGTCATCTAAAACAATTGCCACAATCTTTAGACTGCTCAAGAGACTGCCTCGATTCTCGAGGGTCACCTTCCGCCAGAAGTTGTCCTAGCTCTCAAAAACTCTGCAACTGGTTCCACGTCGGATCCTTCGGCCACTCGCACTGTGAGTGCATTTCATCTTGGTTTCAGTTGTCGGATTTCAATAAGAGTATTGTTCAACCCGGCGATATCCAATCCTTGAGTATATAATAGGGAGGGAGGAATGGAATATACTCCAAACGGTTTAATTCCTTCCAGACAATATGAGAAAGTGGCGTTATCGAGAGAGAGTAGCTATAAGAATAAGAAGCCCATTGGTAGAATTGTACAGGACGAATTTCAGGTGCTTATGAAAACATCTCCCACGATTTCAAGCAACAGGCGCTCCTACATCATTGCATGTGGCCAATGCTCCCATCCGCTCAACTACAATGGAGCAATGCCGGGGGTAACTTCATTGGGTGATCATACATATTACTTAACGAACGAAATATCTTGTATGTTTCAACCTGGCTCGCGAATAACCGTTGTTAATGTGTTTTAACAAAAAATGGTTGGAAGGTGGGGGAATGTTACAACTTCAGAAAAAAATGGTTCTCTGCAGCGAATGCAGGACTAAAAACGTCCTTCTACAATGTCCTAACTGGGTATGTCGGTAGAAACGGTGTTAGAACTGGGTTCTATGTTGCAGACCGTGGGCTTTTGTCGTGATTGCGATACGTTCATCCTCGTAGGCAAGAATGCGCCGGTCGCTTCGTGTCCTAAGTGTAGCGGCTACAAACCAAGACTCTTTCCCGATATCTTGGGACTGCTCATAGTGTTCACCATTGCCAAGGCCTTCAACCTCATATGGAAGTTGATATAGTTCGCTGATGATAGGATGCAATGAATTTAGTTCAGATTTGATTCGAAGAAAGTTCTAGTAATATTATCATGAGCGAATATATAGTTTTAGTAAGAATCATTGCAACTACATGTGGTTTCCACGGTGACAATGTGGAAGGAGTAGGAACTAGCTGCCCCCCTTTCCCCACTGACTGTATACCTGGATTTCTTCGCTGGTGCATTTCTTCGCCCAACCGTTAATGGCCTTCGGCGATATGCAATAAAGTGCAGAAAAGGAACCATTACAAACCGAACGATCCATCGGGACGCCCTCTCTCGAAGTCGTTTTCTTTTCCTTTCTCCATTCCTCTTGGATGGACGACCTCGAGCTCGACTGTTCATGCGGCGTGTGCCTGGAACTCTACGGTAGGTCGGGGAGTGCTGGCAGCCTTTGACAATTCGAAAACATCGCTCTTCCAGATGAGAACCGTTTACCGCGCAATCTTCCGTGCGGCCACACCTTCTGCCAATCGTGTATTAGAAGCATCATACTCGTGCAGGTTAATTCGGATGTTCCCAAGTAAAAGAGCACTTCATATTATAGCTACACGCTACTTTAGGGTTTCCTGCCCAACCTGCAATCAGGATGCGAACGTCTTACGTGTCGACCAGCTCTCGATCAACTTTACCGTTTTGAGCGTCGCAGAAACGTTCAAGAAGATGAAGCTAAATGATCGTTCACCATGTGGAGAGCAGGCAAAGCAATATTTTGTTGAACAGTTAATAGTTCTGAAAATGTAGGCTTCTACTCCTGTGGCTTGTGCACGAGGACGAAAGAACGTGGGACCTCCTAAGGAAGTTGGTTCGATGGCCTTCCCTGGAATCGCATTATTACATTCAGTGGATACTTGCAAACGCCATATACGTCGCTGCACACGACAGTTACGAAGCTGCTTGTGGGAAATGCAGTGGATGGCTGAGTACGGCGAACCGCCAAGGGGGTCCCTATAAGCATGCGTTTAGGTTTCTGTCTACTTAATACTGTAGAATACGATGCCACATTATCAGTACTTTAGGCGCTGTACATTTTCCTCCCTGGATATAAACAATGGAGAGCTTAATGCAGAACGTTCGGCATTGCGATTCGTGCAGCGCCATGATGTGGAAGCGGCACTGGGCAGTAGACATTTGTGCCATGTGCACTGATTATCAAGCGGGAAACGGAACTCGGGTATGCGATATTTTTCCCTTTTCTTTCACACATTAATCAGGTTCTAGACCGTATCATTTGGTGCACTCAATTAATGCAAACTTAATAAGCTTAGTAGCAATCGGTTATTGTTTGCAGGCTCCTCTGGCACAGTGCTTTTGCAAGACCTATGCACCGAACAAGGAGTGCTACATTATCAAGTGCTACTCCTGCTTCGAACGCCTGGGTGGAACAAGACTGGTACGGTCCCATCTATGGCATTGGTTATTGCATGGAAATTACAGAGACATGGTTCAACCAGATGCATCGCTTGCAAGAAAATGAACCACGTCGATCCAAAATACGCACATGTAATTTTTTCATAGAAGGAATAGATAGCAGAACTCCCTCTTGTTCCTACTCTATTAAAAACAAATCTCCATTCAGGAACTGAGGTACTGCTGTGCGTGCTCCGTTCTCGTCCACGTGCCCACCGGTGAACAGCGAAGGTGTCCTCTCTGCTGAGTGGCCAAATTAAAGACCCGTTATTAATATCTCTGCAAAATAGATTCGCCATCAAAAAGTCCAAACATTAAGTCCATGCTATTTCCGAATTAAAATCACTTGGTCTCCAAAATATATAAGTTCACGTAAATAATTTCCAAATTCTATGAACATTTGACCTCAAATACAAATTCGGTTACAACACTATGTCCACAATTAAGACCTCGAAGAATGTTTGATTACGGCTACTAAATTATGTCCACGACGTTTACTTCATCACTTCCTGAAATGCTTTAATTTTTAATTTGAAGCTAATAAAGGAGTGTCTATGTCTTTATCAACCGTTTGTTACATAATTGAACATGGCACGGAATCTTGATAGGCGTGGACGCGGGAGTGGCATTCCTCGCACATCAATCGAGCCACGTGTTGACTGCGATACAGGACGGCAGTGCAGTCGCCGCAGCTGACATAGACCTCAAGCATGAATAGACAGACTATTGTATTCACATCGAATATTGTCGGCGGAATTAACGTTCAGGACTGTACGCTCATCGCCCGGCGATCTCTCTCCACTGTTCTCTCGTTGTCTGGCTGTTAGAGAAACAAGAAGAGAGAGATCGCAGGACGATGAGCGTACAGTCCGGAACGTTTATTCCGCCGACAATACTTTTACCGGAATCTAGAGGTATTCTTACAAGTCAAGTTACAAACCATGCTCTTCCTCAGCTTGGGAAAGACATTCGTCGCTGTGCATTGCCGGCAGCGGACAGACCCTCGGATCTAAACGAATCAACTTTGCAAAATATATTTTCCAAGAGCCTTACCTTTCTTCCTCGTAGCCAAAGATTTCTCATTTTACACACGACATTGTCTCCACACCGCCCGCATTTCATGTTGCCTCTGATCGAGGACAGTCGGAAGGCTGTGAAGATCCTTTCACCGTCCTGAAGGTAGAATATATCTTCTTAGCTTAATATTTTTGAAACCATCGAAAACAGTCACCTTGCGATGCATCAAAAAGGAAGCATGCATTTCAAGTAGGTCTATTCGACATACCTGCGAACGATCCACGGACGGTTCAGCAACCTCCCAAAAGTCATCATCAGAATTCTCTTCGTTGTCATCGTTGCCTTCTCCACCCTCATCGCTCGCCTCCTCTTCGTGGTTGGTCGTAGCTTCATCCACGCCTTTCTGACTGCGCACGAAGTTGGCGACGCTCAGTGCAGCATAATTCGTGCACGCTGTACCCGATGCGTAGATGTCAGCTTTGCACGTGGGGCATTTGATTGTGCTGACAATGAGAGAGAGGACGACATTATCAATAACAATGCGAAATTATTAAACGAACTCACACCATCCGAGTTGATAGCCTCTTGATGCAGCGTCCGCAGAAGGTGTGGCCACATGACAAAATGCGAGGCGGTCGGCGCCCTTCGCCTACATAGCGCAGGTGGTTAAAGAACAGGGTCACCAGGCGTGGGACCCGGGTTCGAGTCCCCGGCCTGGCAGGAAGAAAGAACTCACTGTAGAGTTCCCAGCAGACAGCGCAGGTTCCCTCGCGCTCGAGGTCTTCCATGGGAGTAGGGAAGGGGGAATGGTCAAAGACGTGCTGCTTATCAGTGATACTCAGCTGCTTGTCATGTGTAGGAAAGAGTCATCTCTTCTAAACTATCAACACCACTCCAACAGGTGCAAATATCGATTTATCGTACATTATCGTTTACATGAGCGAACACGCCTCTCCGACCTCGATGGAACTTCTATTCTTGTAGCCGATTTCCGTCTGGCATCCTGTGCACTTTAGCAGCTTGACGGAAAGCGATCGATATAGCAGCGCATAGCATTTTGGACAGTGGGCAAAGATCTAAAAGATAATAAGACATTTTCTTTCTTGCAAAATTTCATCCACACCTGGTTAGGCGGTAGTCTAGGGAACGCGTTCATCTGCCCGCATTCACGACAACCCACCCGTCCGACTATCTGGATGAAACAACTTAATTATTTTTATTAATCAATTCACCTCCCGCGTGCACTCCCGCATATTGGCAACGGAGACGTAGATATTCTTGGCGCAGTTACCGCACTTCACGTTAGCGCCACTTCGCGCACTGCAAGTCGTTTGAAATGTCTGCAAAGAAAATAATAAATCATTAGCCATAACGAACAAAAGTGCCCACCTCAATTCCACCTTCGTTGAATGTGCGCGGCTCAACGTCGAATCGACAATCGCGCGGTGTTTCTTCGCGATTCGGACGAGAATTTCCGACAATGGAAGTGAGCAGTGAAGGAGGGAGGTACTCGACTTCGGGTAGCACACTTTCGTTGCGATTAAGACGAGAGTTCTCGAACACCGAGGTCAGCAGTGACGGAGAGAAGTACTCGATATCGGCTATCAGACTGGGTGACAGCAGTATTGGAGAATGCCCAATCTCTTCTTGATTTTGCTGGTCGCGAAGCGAGCTGCTACCGGGCCGAGCGTACGGCTCCTGTGCGCTGCCTGGAGGAAGAGCGTAGGGACGCTCGGTTGACGGTAGCGGATCGGGCTAGAATGTATCCTTTCCTTCTATAATTTAGATTTTGTGCACCGGTGGTTCTTCGACCCCTCGTATCCGTCGAACGCATCCCGCAACGCTTAGTGCCGTGTAGTTGATAGTACAGGCACGTGGGTCTATGGGACGCTTGCATGTGGGGCATTGTGTCCTATATGTTGGTGAGCGCTCTTAAACGAATCTAGGCAGCCATACCGTCCCTCGATAACTGCTAGACGTCGAATGCACGGTGTACAAAAGGTGTGGCCACATGATAGAATGCGAAGAAGTGCAACGGATTGGCCTGATAATGGAAGTAAGGCATATTTCATTCGGTTGATAAGTGCGCATCCGCGAACAGGACACAATGTGAATAGACCTACTAT
Organism: Levipalatum texanum; assembly: GCA_014805385.1. Classification (NCBI taxonomy): domain Eukaryota; kingdom Metazoa; phylum Nematoda; class Chromadorea; order Rhabditida; family Diplogasteridae; genus Levipalatum; species Levipalatum texanum. The sequence continues at coordinate 13,661 of JACMIG010000349.1, forward strand.
AGAGTTCCATGCAGATGCTACAGGAGCAGTCGCGCTCGAGGTCGTCCATGACAACCGTCGATCAGGGCGAAAAAGAAGGCGAGAAGAAGCAAGACGAGCGTCTTGAGAACAACTGCGTTGTAGTTCTTATCGAGCCTTAGTCACCAGGGCTTACCACTGATATCAGAGGTAGGCTCTAGCCAAAGCCCATGTTCGTTGAGCTATGATTTCCGAAAAAATGTACCCCTTGCCGGTTGTCTCTAACACTTCGATTGTGCTGTTTACAATTCAATTCTTATCGCCATCTTTTTGGCCTTCCGAATCCATTTTTTTTCTTTTTTAAAACAATTTACGATTTTAGTCTTTAAGTGTATTGCGCAATATTTTATAATCACGCGTGGCTGTTGCGCGTCTTGTGTTCTTGGTATGGATTCATTTCAGTTGATCGCGATCTCGTGCTGTTTGTGTTCAAACACACAGCGCCACTTTATCTTTAGAGATATCCTTTCACCTGAATTTACTCACTGATTCACTGTTTCTCCACTTTTACAAACATTACAGGAAAATTAACGGTAGCTCGCTAGAAGAGATCACTCGGTTTCGCGTTTGTTGATGTGTTGATAACGTTTCGATTCGTCGTTAGCATTGATTTTTCCACTTCTTATGATATGTCCACGACGTTAACTCCAATTATTACTTGACGAAAATAAAGGAATCTGATAACACCATTTATTACATAATTGAACACGAATCATTCTGGATGCTTCTTTTGCGGACCTCCGTGTGGCATCCCGTACACCTCATAATCTTTACAGACGATGTCAGATACAGCAGCGCGCTGCATTCTGGACAGCTTTCGTAGAACTGCAAATTTCCCAAAATATCGATCATCTATGTGAGAGTTATTTCCACCTGATCAAGTCGTAATCTTGGTAATGCATTCATCTTTCTGCACTCGCCACACCCCACTAGGCCGACTATCTGTAAGAAAGAGTACGAATTCTTTTTGTTAAATCTAAACCCACTTTTTGCGTGCCTGCTTGCACTGAGACGTAGATGTTCCTAGCGCAGTTGCCGCATTTCATATTTGCTCCGATTCTTGAGGCGCAGGCTTTAAATGTCTGCAATACAAGAGGAATTGTGGTGCAAGAATACCTGGCGTACGCCCACGTAACCGTCAGAAAGATGAAGATTACGATCAACTTATATTATTATAGCAGCTGCCAAAAACGCGCGTAGTATCATGGAAATGTATTATTGTCGACGGAATTACCCAAACGGACTGTACGCTGGTCGCCCTCTTCGCTAAACGCAGTAAAAATGGTGTAATAGTCCACGTGCATCCAAGAAAATAAAAGAAAACGACACCAGCTAGATTAATGTAAGCGGTTCTCCACGAATCGGATGCTAAAACTGTGGAGCCGCATGCTAGTGTTGCGATTACACCATTTTTACTGCGTTTAGCGAGGAGGGCGACCTGCGCACAGCCCGTATGGTTAATTCCGTCGACAATATGTACGTTTTCGTACACCATAATGAGACAGCCGTTCACCTCAAGCTCATTAGCATTCGGCGTGCGCGGTGTGTTTTGATGATTCGGTCTGGAATTTCCGACTTGGCTTCGTCGGTCACGATGGGTCCTGCTAGAAGGCCGATGACCCTGCGACGTGTCTGCGGGAAGGAAGTAGCGCTCGTCTGACGCAAGTGGGTCGGGCTGGAATTTGCTGATGTTTCAATGTTCATAATTGTGTGCGAACCCGATACACTTTAAAGAAGGACTAGGAAGAACTTCCAATTGCGAACTGATGACTGGGCTCAAAAAAGCTCTACGACACGAGCAGGACGATACCACTCTCATTTCAAATCGTGCTCTCTTTCTTCAGTTGGAATGCTTCAAAGTTTGGAATCTGAATACTGTAGCATTGAGCAGTCTAATGGAAACTGCTGATTAATCTTCCAAATTGGCCTCGATGAGGCCGTTTGCATGTTCCAGACTAGACAAATCGATGCATTTGACTCCAACGTCTGGCTGGATGAATGCACTTTGGCTCGACGTTTCCCAATTTAAGTAATCTAATTCCCAGACAGTCATCGGTCGGATCTTTTTGATCTTCGCCTAATCATAAAAGTAATTTATTTATAGAAGATTGATTCTTATAAAAATATTATAAAGTCATTTATCAGAATTCATTTTACCGGTGGCTCTTGGACCCCTCGAATGCGTCGAACGCATCCGGCGACGTTCAGTGCAGTAAAGTTGATGGTGGCGGCTCTCGGGTCGGCGAGCAGAAGGTGTGGCCACATGGCAACATGCGAGGGAGCGCGATGGATTGGCCTGTCAACATTACATAAAGTGGACGGATTGTTCCATTTTAGAGTCCATGAAATGATCTGACAAAAGAACAGAAAATGATCCAACATACTATAAAGCTCCATGCAGATGCTGCAGGAGCAGTCGCGCTCGAGATCCTCCATGGTTAATCGGGTACCGAATCCGAATTGATGTTTCCGTAGTGATGGCCCGTGTGATCCACGGTGGAACAGACCGTCTTAAGAGGAGACTTGCTTTCGTTTGGCCGGAAGAGAGGAAATCACGACGAGCAGAACTTGCGACGAAGCTCTTATCGAGCGTTATTCTTCGGGGCGTGGCATTGTTATCAGGGGTAGGTTCTACCCAAACCCCACGTTCGTTGAGCAATGATTTCCGAAAAATGTACCGTTATCGGAGGTCTTCATTACCGCAGAAAATCAGCTGTATTGGTCTTACGACCAACGGGCCGCACTCCTTCGCGCCCCTCCTTTCTCTCCCTCTTACTCTCCCTTCCCCTTTCTCTCTCACGCTGTCGCCGTCTGCTAGTGTTGTTACGTGTTGAGACGTGACTCACTGTCTCACGTTTCGCTGTTATCGTCGGGGCTTACAATTCGAATCGTCTCATCATCTTTTTGACTTACTACTAATCCATTTAATTTGAAAATCATAATGCAATATCATTTTTCTGTTAACAGTTTTTCAGTATATGGCGCACAGCATCATGCAACAAGGCAAGGCTACTTTCGTTGATTTCGAAAGAGTTGAGCAGTTTTGAGTTCGATCGTGATCTGGCGTATTTCGAATTTTTCATTGGTGCCGCAGTTATGGATTATTTTCACGTTTCTCATTTTCCGCCGCGGGGTAGTGATGAGAAAAGAGACTTGGGGTGACCCATTCGAAGAAGAAACTTCACTTTCTTCTTATGGTGGATGTCGCTGCAGTTTAAGTTCCCTTTATCTGTAGTTCTTCGGATATTGCTCAACTGATTGCTTTGTTATGTTCCCATGTTTCATCAGCATTGCAGACAAATCAATGGACTCTCGGCTAAAGTGGTCACTCGGGTTCGCGATTGTTGATGCAGTGATAACATTTCGATGCATCGACGGTATTGCAGACCAGAAAGGCATCGACATTTATGTGAGTCCGTTAACCTACAGCCTGACATTGTCGAGAAGACAAGAACGTCAAATTCATACGATCGAAAAATACAAGCGACTTCTCTCTCTACAATGTGATTTCATCTCAGGATCTCGTTTCTCCTTTACGATACTCACCGTTTTCTTCGATCTTCGAAATTTTCGTTCTATGGTTCGGTCGACTATCGCTGGCACATTATGCCGCTTTCCTTGTGCAGTATGGAAAGGTATACATTTTCTTCATCGATCAGGCTTGGCAAACTGTCGGTCTAGAGTTGAGATCTAAAGATGAAATATTGTAAACCGATTGATGCACACACTTGACCGGTACTAAACAAAGCTGCCAGAGATTCAAATTTCATGGTAATTTTGCTAAATACTAATTGCAGGAGTCTAACTTCATGAAGTCTACCGGCCTGCGACTGAGCCTTATCATAGCGTGCGCCATCTTATCCGGGCTGAAATTAGTGGCACTGGCTGAGAATTCGGCCGTAACAGATATGCTTCCACTTTGTGTCTTGCATGCCTGGACGGCCGTTGCTCCGATTTTAATTCATCTTTACTGGAAGCACGCAATGGCTGTCATGGAAACCAAGGATATGAAAGAGTTAGTAACTTTTCGATCAAAAAATAAATGATTATAGAGCTGACATTCCGCTGACCTTCGAGCAGTACCTACAAATCTTCAAATATTCGTTGCAAGAGTGGAAATGGTTCGCTGCGTACGCAGTCATTATGATGGTTGAAACTTCAGGTAACCGAAAACACATTTTCATCAGGATAAGATTCTTCAGGCAAGCATGTAACCCACATGTTTTTTTCAGTGGGAGTCAACGCTCCGAGATACAAGGCTTCACTGATCTCAACGATTGCTTCCAAGGAGAACTACGACGGACTCTATCGGATCATAATTACGATGGCAGTGCTCGAGAGCTCGAAGTAAGTTATTGAGTCCCTTCTATTCTCTTTGCGCAGAAAGGGGTTTTACAAAATATGTGCTCACTTCAATAGGAATTTTCTGTCGTTTTAATGAGTTTATTCTCTCTAATTGTAAAACGACTTGGGTTCCGAGACATCGGAAGACGACCAAGTATACTTTCTTAGGGAAACGGCCTTTGCAGATACCTCCTTCAACGTATCCAGACAGCGTGTGCTTCGCGGGCTTCACGCAATATGCAACTGCGCATCAAGACGCGTCTTTTCGCAAATATCCTCCATCAGGACGTCGCCTTCTTCGATACCACCAAGCCGGGGGCGCTCTTGAATACCCTCGGATCAGACACGTCCGAGTTCGGACGATTCGTCAAGACATCACTCAATGGCATCAAGAACCTGACCCAGATTGTGAGTTTCTAGAAGCTTTCTAGGGAAAGAGCGGTTTAAATTCCAGTCCCGAACCCTTCTATACATGCTTGGACTGTCGTGGCAGTTGTCTATTATTTCACTCGTTCCTGCTCTTGTCACCTATCTACTGGACTACATGCGCAAACTGGTTAGCTTTATTGGCTCAGTTGGTTGAATGACCGATCCTTATTTTGAAATATCTGTTTCGAGCCCCTATCTTCACCTTTTTTCAAGGAATACAGGGCTATCGAAGAGAAGCGGGTCGAGGATGAATGCGACGCTGCGCAAATTGCTCATGAGGTCAGGAATGTCGCATGACAATGAAACGCAACTCAAAGAAGGGGTGAGATATAGAAGTTGAAGAAGGAGTAGGGGGAACTTTTCTGATTACTGTCATTATGGTAATCTAGACAAGACTCCAGGCTAAAGTGCTACCAGACTCACAATCAGGCCAAAAGTGCATTTGGACACAATGGCCACAATGACAATCTGTTCCCTCCTACCCTTTCTTTAAAGATGCACACTTGAGGCTATAACTACGATTCACAACGTCCGAGCTCACGGCAGCGAGCGCTGGGAAATACGACGATACACGGAGAAGCTGATAACTGAAGATGGCAGGAAAGAGCTGATGTGAGTAGAGTCCATTTTTATTTTGATTCCGGGAAATTGATCGAAGTAAAAGATCAGGACATTCTTCCGCGGCGTACGAAGTCAACTAGGAGAAAAGGCGGTTGAATCGGCGCATTTAATGGCCCTCGTCGCCTATGGAATGCACCTGATCAATAAAGGTGTGCATATTAGTTTCACTTCAAAAAGTAATTTGAGGAACAATAACCTCCGAAATTTTCGTGGCCTTCTTCATGTACCAGCGTGAGACTTCGGATCACTATGCGGTAATTATAAGTGCAGAGTTCGACGAGAAGTAACTATTTTCAGAACCTATATTATTATCTCGACAGCTTCACGTGGTTTTCCAAGTCATCGAGGAAGGTTTGGAAAACTTGACTTCACCTGCAAGTTGGAAGAATTCAGGTCCTCCATTACATGACTCTAGATGCGACAGTTCGAAATGAGGGAAAACTGACGCCGGAAGTAAAGGTATTCAAAACTAAATTTGAATGCTGAAAACATCCTTTCTTCAGGGTAACCTCTCAATCGACAACGTCACATTTGCGTATCCAAGCCGACCAGAGGCACCCGTGCTCAAGGTTCGAAACAACAAGCAGCTAAGACCGAAAGATCATATGTTCTTCTTAGAAATGAAGCCAGCAAAAATGAATGGATCAGTTATTTCACAGGCCCTCGAAAAAAGAAAGACAAAATAACAACAAAGCAAAAATGACAGAAAAGAAACAAACACAAAAAAGTCTCTTTTGCTAAAAAAAATGATCAACAATTCGTTTAGGACTTCACCCTGGACATTCGGGCGGGCGAGACGGTAGCGATCGTCGGTCATTCGGGAGCAGGCAAATCGAGCGTTGTCTCCCTTCTGGAACACTTCTACGAGCCGCAGTCTGGATCGATCTGCCTCGACGGAGCTCCCATCCAGGGCATCGATCATGAACACTATCATCAGAGGGTAAGTTTATCAATATAGAATCTCTAAATTCTCGTTCCATAGTATTTGGGAACGGAGGGAAGTGTATTTTTGCTTGAAGAACCTTGCCGAAAATACACTGGTCACTCAATGAACTTGCTTTATTGAATGATGTCGAGAGTTATCTATACAGCAATTGTTTAGGTAGCCCTGGTAGCCCAGGAACCAGTCCTCTACGGGCGTAGCATCCGCGACAACATTGCCTATGGAATTGAAGGCGTAACCGAGGAAGAGATAGTCAGAGCGTCCAAGATGGCAAATGCTCACGGATTCATCAACGAACTTCCGGAGAAGTACGATACGTTATGCGGGGAGCGAGGCGTACGCATGAGTGGTTAGTAATTTTCTAACATCTAATACCACGAAACAAACTCATTTATAAACATACCTCCATAAACGGCTGTTTTGAGTTACACTGAAGAAAATAACAATAAAATCATGGAACGCATAAAGAAATGGCCTCCGGAATCCTAAACTAATGATCAATACAGGCGGCCAGAAGCAACGCATCGCCATAGCCCGAGCGCTCGTCCGGAATCCAGCCGTTCTCATTCTCGACGAGGCGACGTCCGCTCTGGATGCCGAAAGCGAGCACGCAGTGCAGGAGGCCATTGAGAAGTGAGAACCTCCTTTCGTAAAAATAGGAGTAGAGTTTTTTTTAGCTTACTTAACCAAGTTTGAGGCAATTTTAGTCACTAAGGCTCTTGACAATATGATCCATTATCCCTCTACAGATGCGCCATCGACCGCACGGTTATCATCATTGCGCACAGGCTGTCAACCATCAAAAATTCCGATAGGATCGTCGTCTTGAGCAAGGGGACGATCACTGAGGCAAGTTTTCACTGCAAAATCTGGAGAATAGACCGGCTCAAAGTAGTCTTCCTTTAAAGAAGGTATGGCAGCAACTGTTTGGCGCGGTGCCAGTCTTAATGAGAGTGCGTTCACCTATGTCGAGGAATGCAATTCGGATACCTCGACATAGGTAACACACTCTCATTAAGACTGGCACCGTGCCAAACAGTTGCTGCCAGACCTTCTTTAATACTCTAAGAACGCCAATTTTCCAGCAAGGTTCCCATTTCGAACTGATGAAGATCGAAGACGGGATCTATCGGAGACTTGTACGGAAGCAGCTTCGGGTACAGTCAACGGACAGAGAACGACGACTGACGATCGAAGAGCTCGAGGAGGAGAAGAGCGAAGAAAGTGGCGAAGAGGTCCTAGTTGACATTGAATGAACGCCTTCATGAGGATCACAAGATAAATTCATTGCTTACCCTTTGAGTGGCGAAATGCTGAAGTGAGCATTTGCTGGTAAAAAAAATGGCTGTTATTCATCGCACGACGATTTCGCAAAATCAAAACAACTGTCATTCTAGATGACTCAGGCTCTAGTGGCTTCCATGGAGCTGCCAAATACAGAAATCCTTCTTTCTTCCTTACTAGGTAGTTTCTTTCCTAAATTAGTGGACTACACTATTTCTCAACCGCTCTTTGGAGGCCCGTTCTGGGGCAGCATTATTCACGGAGCAATCTTTCCTGCTGCTTCTCTATACTTTGCCTCGTTGCCAGGTGAAAGCACACAAGATTTCACGGGGCGTTGTGAAAGAGTGTGGTTGGCAGTATAAATGGAGCACGGCTTCCAGCTGAGTCACTCACTTCCCTTCCCTTGGACTACTGCTCTCTCTTCTCCTGAACAACAATGTGCTGCATCGCCGTTGAGGTTTATTTTTCGTCGTATTTTTTGTTTCGGGATGCGGAGTAGTGCAATATCTAGAATCGAGCAGCAGATTTTCTTTTGCTTTGTATGAGCTTTCAATCTGCTTCCCATTTGAACGGACGTTTCCAATATAAATAAGAGTTGCTTGCCAAGAAATGAAAGATATATTCAGCCCACCGAAGAACTCATGGAGAAGGCCATGAACGCCCTCAGCGAGGAGACCAGGGCCAAGGTTTGTTTTTTTTCGACTTCTTTCAATACGACCTCAGCCGGCCATGCTTTCAATACAGCTCCTCTTTTAGTTCACAGCCATCGAAACCAATCGTGAGATGTCGCGCAACGAGAAGCTAGTCGCGATCGACGAATTCGTCAACAGTATTTCAGACGAGGAGGAACAGGTGATTACAAGTTTTTGACCGTTTCATCCGGACGAAAACTTATCTAAACGATAAGATTGCGCGCATACATGCAACCTTTCTTCCGCTATTTCGAAACCAAAAAAGCGCGTTTTATTCCCATAAAGATAAAAATCAAGGCAATAATACCTTCCCTTCAGGCTCGAGCTTCCCTCGTCCGCAACTACCTGCGCAGTCTCGTCAACATGGTCCAGCGGATGGTATCGAACCCCGACCTTCCAATTACGAACAGCGCTCACTACCATTCAGCCATCCAACACAAATTGCAGCTGGAGCCGCGACTGGGTGACTTGTCCCCGGATGCGCGCGTCGTTGCCGAGAAGATCATCGCCCTCCTCAACGAAGGAGACACGCCTACCGGAGAACTCTGCTCCAAGGTGTGCTTGGTTTACCTCAAGCGTAGATCGAATTAAATGTAGCTAAATATAAATATGCTAAATTTGTAGGCCAATGCCATTCTCGAGGAGACTTCGCCCGAAATTCAACAGGAGCTCCAGATGGCAGATCTGCGCCTCTGATTCGAATTTATTCATGTTACGATGATCTCTTACATTGTGATAAAATATTTATTATCGTCTCATCAATGCAGCTAATTGTGTTTCATGTAATGCAACATAAGATTAGTTGGAGTACAAAGAGAGACAAGGAAGGAAAAAAAACTTCTTGGGAGAATGCCAATTTAAATGGGAATGCATTAGCTCATAAGTCAATGTGTTGAGATGCTGAATTTCAGCACGTATGGGCCAATGCAGTCCTATTTACACCGACAAAGTTCCAAGAAGCTCCTGCCCGTCCTTCTTTAAGAGGTGCACAGAGCAGGAGCAAGGCTTGTCGTAAGAGCACAGATAACAACACCAGAGCAGTTCATTGCGCGCGTCGGCACTCGCCTCTCTTTAGTATCTTTGCATTGCATCTTGAGCCCGCATTACTCTGCTCACATTCGGCTTCGCTCTGCTCTCGCGTAGTATTCTCTTCGTCTCTTTGTTGTCTCGTTTGGCTTTGATTAGAGGAATACAATAAGGTTTACTTCACGTTCAGTTTCAGAGATGTCAAGCACGAGATAAGTGAGCAACCGAACTTCTAGAAGGAGTGAGCCCAGCACTAGATGAGATGCAAAGATAGCAGAGTCTCTCCTTGCCAACACATTCCCTTGAAAAGGATAGTGGTAGATTAATTATAAGAAAAAAGAAAACAAATTAGAATTTAGGTGCAGCGATTGGCTACCTCTCACAATGAGCAATGAGTAGCTTCTCAAAACTATCACAGCAGTGATAGCTTGCGAGTCCTCAACATCAGTTTGCTAACGGCCCTTGAATGTTGGAACAATGCTGAGGTATCGTTGGAGAAGTGCTGCCTGTGCTGAGGACCCGTCGTCGGGGAACTACAAATATTACGGGAGAGAGAAAAAAATATGCTGATTCGCAACTTGCCTTGTCTTCCAGAGACTTGCTAACCAGCTCGAGCTCGTCCTTGATCTCCTCTGAAGCTGCATTGAAGATCGAGCCAACCTGAGGCGGCGGACTAATGTCGGCGGAAATAAACCGTTCCGGAGACTACAATCATCTCCCGACGTTCTTTCTCTCCAGTTATCTCGTTCTCTGGCGGTTAGAGACATGAGAGAACTGATGCGGAGAGATCGTAGGGCGATGAGCGTACAATCTAGTGTGGTTAAATCCACCGACAATATTTGTAATTTTGATCTGTGAGAACTATTGGCAATACCTTTTCTTCGATTTCCCTCGGCGTAAGAGAAACGTTGCTGCGGATGTCGATAATATTCTGCGCGACACTGCGAGAATTCGGGAACAAAGCCTTCCTCTCGGCACGCAGCACGGCTTCCGCGAGACTTTCTCGCTCCTCGAAGTATTTACGAATAGTGGTGAGGAAGCGCTAGACGAGTATTCTCTACAGCGTCGGGACGTCAAGTCTAACCTTTTGCTCCGGATTGCTTTCGCCGTCTATGAGCTCTTGTATCTTCACATTCTTCACAGTCCTTGAAATCGAAAGCGACGTCTCGATGCTCCGAAGTTTGTTCGCAACATGGTATTCTAGGTTCTCCAGCTCGTTCAGTATGGAGAAGAGGACACCCTGAACAAGTCTATGCTACAAAATTCTACCTCTGCGTTATTGAAAACCAGCCGTCAGCGGCCGCCTTCGGCGG
>JACMIG010000349.1:24430-34851 GCA_014805385.1 Levipalatum texanum
AAAATGACAAATCTGACCCACCGAAGTTAAAAGTCTGACCCACCGAACTTGGTTACGGTATAAGTTTTCTCGGGACCCGAAGTCGTTTGGTCAAGGTCCAGGTCTTGAGGGCCTTTCTATACACATGTCGTAACGGACGGACGGACAAACAGGCGCTTTATGTAGTAGTAGATACCTTGCGCGGAGTTACTGGTTCACATAATGGAGTGGATTGCGAGACGTGGAGAAGAAGAATCTTCAAGAAGAACGTCCTCATGATATTTTGAGATCTCGATCGATATCTAAACACGGCTTTTGATACAGTAGTCCCCGCTGAATAATGTGGATAAGTAGGAACACGAGCAATTATTCTTGTGCAAGAACGAAGATCAAATCAATTTGGACAAATCGGAGCATCTTTGAGCAGGGGCTCATTGGGTTTTGTGGGCCGGCAGATAATTCTCATTATTATCTTTGTTTTGCATCTAGGGTCAGCGATACCTCTCGTCCCTGAACGGTGAAGAGACCAGTAGAAGAAGGGTTGCTTCTTCAACCATTTCAGAGATGTCAAGTTCGAGATAAGCAAGAAACTGACCTTCTAGAAAGAGGAAGCGTAGATCGAAGTAAAGGGAGCCAAATATTATGTTAAAATTGTAGGCCAATGCCATTCTCGAGGAGACTTCGCCCGAAATTCAACAGGAGCTCCAGATGGCAGATCTGCGCCTCTGATCAGAATTTATATCTCTTGCATTGTGATAAAATATTTATTATCGTCACATCAAAGCAGCTCATTGTGTTTCGTGTAAGAAAGGTTCAACAATAATGGAGGTCTATATACGAGTGATGCGCAAGTACGGTCATCCCCTCCTCCCCGCCCTCCTCAATGAACTGCTGACCTATAGACCCGACAATCAGTAGGCCTGCAGTCCACTCGAGAAGACAGAGAGAATGGGTTCAAAAACGATGGGCCTATCTACGACAAAATGGATCCTAAAGTATCCCGAGTGAAATAGAAAAGGAAGTACGGAATCCCCCTCCTACCCGCCCTCACTCAGTGAGCTGCTGACACTAGCACATGTCTACTAGCACCTTCAGTCCACCCGAGAAGAACGAAGAGAAAAGTTCCACAAAGATTGGGGTCTATATTACGAGTGAAATAGAAAAGGAAGTACGGAATCCCCCTCCTCCCCGCCCTCACTCAGTGAGCTGCTGACACTAGCACATGTCTACTAGCACCTTCAGTCCACCCGAGAAGAACGAAGAGAAAAGTCCAACAATGATTGGGGTCTATCTTGCGAGTGAAATAGAAGTATACCCATCAACCCCGCTCTCGCTCAAACTGCTGCTCCAGCCGAGGCCTACAGTCCAATTCGAGGAGAGGGAGAGAACGGTTCAGCAAAGATGAGAGAATGTCTAGGAGCGAAAAGGAAGTTACGATATCTAGGAGGTCCATATATATCGGTCAGATATTCGTATCCAAGATACTTCAAGTATTGAGGGGAGGTGCAGATAGAGATTGAATCTACAGTTGTCTCACATCTGTGAAAAAGACCCTGCCCTCACTAAGTGAACTGCAGCCCCACAACAGCATGGGGGAATGGGGTATTTTATGTACGATAGTTACGCACATCCCTTAATCCTACAGTCATCCCGAGACCGAAAATGACTTCCCGTAATTTGGCTATGAAGTTATGATAATGAATACCGTACCACACTCCTCTCCGACCCGCGGGAAGTTCGTCTGCTCGTATCTTCTGCGTGTCCGGAGCAGGAGTCATCAGATGAGAGGATGCTGACGTGGTGGCGACCTGGAGGGAACTCATTATTCAAGGTTGCAATGGATTTCCAAACTCTTTGACATTGATCACATAAACAATCAGGATGTGCTACGAATAACACGGGCGTTCGACGACGCGACAGAGTTACGACAATTGTCAGCCGAGATGTGGAAAGCTAAATTATCGACCTTGAACGATCGTCCTAATTTCAGGAACTTTAATGTCTCAGCGAATTAATATATTGATATCGTAACATTACTGGGGTGGACTACAAATGTCCTGATCAGAAATTGGATTTCTCACCCGATCGTCGCTCCATGCCAGAGCGTGAAGGCGTCATCGTCAAGGCGCTCGGCATCATTGTAGCATCTGAAGGAATCATGTCATCATGGCTGGCATTCAAATTCTCATGGGAAAAATCAATATTTATGGCGCACTCTTTGATCTACTGCTCTTGTTCTAGAAAGGATAAATGATTTACGGCATATTTCGCCCCAAAATAAAGCTTGATTTTTTCAAACAATATTGAGCAATCACTGCATTCTCCGCACTGGATATTATAAGGCTCGCTCAATTAAAAAGTCTGGTGTAGTAAACTTCCCCAGGGTGCACTCTTGCGTGCAGTTAGTGCGCTTTACAGGCAAGCGAGACTCACTACACCAGACTTTTTAGTTGAGCGAGCCTTATATCCCCCTCCAGATAGTGACTATTTGACTGTGACAAATACTGAAGAACTCACCCATGAGGTGAGGCCGCGTCTCGGGCTCCGATGCCGTTCCCTTGAGCGTATTCTTGAGGGCGGCAGCATCTCCTCCCGACGTCCACACGATGTGCGTCACGGAGAGTGTGGCATGGCGGGTTACTTGAGCAGGATATCGATCGATTTATTTAGAATCAATTTATATATTACATTTATTTTTATTTAGGAAATGGGTCAGCTCCTCGTTGCCCCATTGAACACAATAAAAATTGTATCCTGTGAAATTAGTCAATTTCGAGCGAAATGATGCGTAAGAATATTTTTTCTCATCAAAAACAGGCTCACCATGAAGGACACATCCCAATGGGCTTTGTTGCTGGACTATCGCGATCGCATTTGACCCTCTTCCAGAAACTTGCAACCAGCGTGCGAAGCGTCGTTCGAGATCCGAGTACGCCTGAAGAATTATTATTGCTGATCTGAACAAAAGATGCAAATTGATGCAACATCAAAGATTCTGGTTGAGAAAGTGACCGAATTCATATTTTAGGGAGGATGAACAGTTCTTTTCTGGAGTGGAAAAAAGTCACAAAGTCACAGGAATTTTTGCGAAGCAATTTGTACAAAAACAAAACCCGACTGCAGTAAAGATAACGATGAAGTAAATGATGTCGATGCAACGGCGTACTACACGGTTGCGGAAAAGGCTAATTGCGAAAGTGTATGAATATGGTTGCACCGGTGATCTACCTGGATCTAGCAAACATAAAATATTTAAAAAATTGAATAAAAACAGCACCTTATGATGAGTGGAGCACTCGCAGGGCGTGTTCTCGTCGTGGCGACTGCGGTCTTCTCCTCCATCGCGAGTGCGGTAGTCTTCGTGCCGAGGGGACAAGCGATCCCCAACACGGATGTCTTCTCCTTCATCGCCGTCTTCGTCAGGACGGACTCCTGCAATAAATCATCATCAATCAATATCAGCGATTAATTAATCCAAATAGCAATCGTAATTTAATGAAAGGATATTTCGTTCAGACGAGGATTTTTTTCAGGCAGATTCCAATGATTTATCATCGACGCACGCACCGTATTCCTCGAGTCGGGACTGCTCGTTGGGGAGACCGATCTCGATCTTCCCGTCGAGGCGACGAGGGCTGAGAGGGGCGGGGTCCAGGGTGCCGGGACGATTCGTTGCCATAATCACCTCAAAAATAGGACATTTGACAGCAGAGGAACAGCCGCCTCACCTTGACTTTGCCGAGGGTATCGAAGCCGTCCAGCTGATTCAGAAGCTCCATAAGAGTTCCTGGACACAAGTGTTCTCTACTCTCGATCGGCAGACGTTCCCTCCGAGAAACGGCGGCCACCTCAACACGGGTATTGCAATCGTTAGACATAATCATATACCCGGACGTTAATCACTAGTTGTCTGGTCAAATCTTCCTAATATACAGGCAAAGCATCTGATCGCATCTTCGACCACATCGGAACGAACCTGTTTGAGCTGCTCCTTATCGATGGATCGCCTGCATCCCACCAAGTTGCTTTTATTCGTCGTCCACGAAAGGAAATTCCGTAGCGGATAACAATGGGATTCTTATTTCTTTCCGGCCGAAACCTTGGCCTTCTTGGTTCCACGGACCTTCTTCTGCCTGTTCTTCCTCTCCTTGCGCTGCTTCCTTCCTCCCCTTTCGACCTTGGTGAACTGTCCGTTCTTGATGAGTCTGTGCTTGGGCTCGAACTTCTTGGCCAGATCGACGGTGTCGTAGATCAGAGCGAATTCAGTGCTCTTTCCACCTCCAAACTGGCAGCGGAAGCCGTATCCGACGACAGGATCGTTGCGAGGACCATTCAATGCCTGAATTCCGGATATCACCACAATCTCATGGCAGAATCAATATTGCAGAAAAATGGGGTACCTTGACAATGAACTTGTCCTCGGTGAGTTGTTTGAGAACTTCTCCAACGATTTGACCCACGGACTGCAGGGACTTGATGTCATTCTCCGATTTGTCGTGATCCTTCTGCATCTCTTGCTCCTGAATCGGTTGCTTCGGTAAGATTGACATAATCTTATTTTCGTAAAATTAGTTTTTGCAATTTATTGTGCACATAAAAGTTAATTAGCACAAACCTTTTTCCTGAGTTCTTTTAGTCGCTGCTCAACATCGCGGCAATCCATGAGTTTCTTGCGATAATTGGCAAGAGCCCGCGTTTTTTCATCGGACGTTGAAAAAGGCTCGACCATTATATCTGAAATGATGGCTGAAGACCTATGTATTGAAGAACACCACGCAACATGAAACGGGATGATGATTTTAAAGTTTTTGAAAATATTTTCGAAAATGCTGACAATGACTTGTCAATGAGCAATATAACACTTCACTATGCGATACCATTGGGGCATACTGTAAGTTGTGATTCTATTTTGCAGATTCCATTGTGTGCATCTGATACGATGCATCTGATCTCAATGCACGAAGTATGCAAATAATGAATAAAACGGTGTAGGTACCGTTCGTAAGTTATAACAGATGTCGATTGGTCGGGTCTCGTACTACAACCATTGAAATGGCATGGAGACGACGGAAGATTCAATCTGGCAAGGAAAGAACGCAGAGATAGGCATCGTTGAGCGAGGATGGAGCGGGAGAGATAGAGAAAGTTCTATTCTCATTTCTATTATTTCTCTAATTGCAGTAGCGCTTGACAGTTTTTACCGCAGCAAAGGGAAAGGAAAACTTGGGTATGGGACGGAAAGAATGGGGAAAACGGGAGAGCATCTTTGGGCGTTGAGAGCGGCAGAAGTGGCATCGATTGGCAGATGAATGCCCTAGTTCTAAAGGTCATTGGGAAGATAGATCAGCTGGAAGGATTCGATTTGCAATGACTCTAACGGGCGCTTTGACTCTTCCATTTGTTTCGTGGCAACTGCATTGTGATCAGCGTTGCATCGACATTCGAAATCAGTGCAGACTTAAGAAAGCTACCAACATCGTGTTATTCATTATTTGCATACTTCGTGCATTGAGATTAGATGCATCGTATCAGATGCATACAATGGAATCTGCAAAATAGAATCGCAACTTACAGTACGTTCAACTGGTATCGCATAATGAACTGTCACATTGCTAATTGTCAGCAATGATTGCTGGTGCATTTTCAATCGCTGTTCAACTTTCTCAGCCGTGTTTAACGTTTCTCATCTCCTCTTTCCCTCCCTCCGTCCGCCATGAGCTCCGAGTATTTTGATTTCGTGATCCAGATTCGCAGAAATTTAATCTATGATATAGATATCGCTGATTACAACTAAACATTCTTTGCTTCAGGTTCGTCGGCTTGGCGTCGCGTCTCTTTGCCATCGCCCGATTCGAGTTCATCATCCACGAATTCGATCCCTGGTACTTTCAAATCTATTTATTTTAATTTCTGGAAATTCCGAAATGAACACAATTATTTGAAAAATATGCCCACACAATGTTTCAGCTAATTTCCCTCTGAACAGCGGATAAATGTGCAGTTTCCCTCTGAAATGCCCACATATTAACTCGCTCTGTTCAGGTGATTTGCTGTGAATATCAGCATCGTAACAATAGTGGGTATTAGCGATGCGGCGGAACTGCACACTGGGTTCGCTCAATTAAAATAGTCGTTTTTGAGGAAAATAATATAAAATATGCACTGAAACACAACTATCAGTTGGATGAAGATTGTTCATTCCAGAAGCTGTGGTCGCCGGGTGCGGGTCTGTTCGTGGCAGTCTTCATCGCCGTTACCCCCGGATACACGTCTCGCTCCGTCGCCGGATCGTACGACAACGAAGGCATTGCCATCTTCGCATACCAGGTGCCATTATCATTCTCGTTAGCCGCAGATTCACCTAGTTTGAAACCTTGCAGTTCAGGCCTCGTTTCATTTCTCGCGAGCAAAAATGGAACTCCATTGCAGGCCATGCACTTCCTGTGGGTGAAGTCGGTGAAGACGGGGCTGCGTGACCTGGGCTACGCTCTGCGCCATCAGCTACTTTTTCATGGTAAAATTATGAAGTTTTTGCAGATGCAATCCACCTTTGTTATTCGCATTGTTATTCGCATATTTAGCACACGATTTAGATCGAGTTGTCACTATAATTCACCTCGTTCGAATATTGTTGTCACTATAATTCACCTGGTTCGAATATTCAAGAATCGTCACGACTGACTAGCGTTCTTTGGTTAACTCTCGGGCGAGAATCGTCAATGGCTAATTGCGCTGTGCCTGAAATTGCACACAACGTTTCGTAGGAATTACGGCACCCTTTTTGAGCACCCCTTGTCACTATCAATAAGTGCTCCAACAAGAATATGAATAGCATGCCCCAATTTGGTCTACGGAACTCCTACGCAGCTCCGGAAAGACTAACGCTATTTATTCAGGTCTCCGCATGGGGAGGCTACGTCTTCATCATCAACCTCATCCCCCGGCACGTTCTCATCGCCATCGGGCGCTTCTCCAGCCGAGTGTAAGTTGGGTGGACCGCGACGCGTGGCAGAGACGCGTCGCGGTTTTTCATCAAGAAAATATATCGCTACAACTCTTTAGCTGCGAAAGCCTTGAATCTCGGGAAAAATATAGCATTTGTTTTGCAGGTACACTGCCTACTCAACGTTCTACATCCTCGGAACGATTCTGGCCATGCAGGTAATGATTTTCATCCAGGACTTCTTCTCCATCTTCGAGACTCTCTCCTCTTCATCGCTTGATCTACTGCTTGCAGATTCCCTTCGTCGGCTTCCAGCCCGTGCGCACAAGCGAGCACATGCCGGCAGTGGGAGTGTTCGGACTGCTCCAGGTATAGTTTTTCAGACTTGAACTTGGTACCAGGGTGATCGCGGTCGAGAGATAATAAATTACAAGCACTCCTGTGCGCAATTAATTATATACATTTCCCAACGAACTCAAATTCTAAGCACTTCATCCCGCAAGCATGTTTGCGTCTGTAGAAGCATGTTATCTCAATAATAAAGGCAACGGTTGCTGAGATTTTGCGAATTGGGTCATCCTTATTCGGAGCTTTATTATAAGTTTCGTTGAGGCACTGACATCGACGGACTAATTATCAAAAATTTGTTTTTTTCCCTCAACGACTAGTCTATAGTGAAGAAATTGTTCAGGCAGCGCCGCCGATCCGGGATGTGGCTCCTCTTCCGAATGGGATGAGAAGGACTTGGATTCCGATACGGACGTGGCCGAGAAGAAACGCCGGCGGAGTCAAGGAGAAGAGGTAGGGACTGCGAGACTGTGAGACGCGAAAAAGAAAGAAGCAGACGTGTTTATTGCTAAAAAAAGAGAGATCAATGGAATTAGCGATGGAATCACTTTACTTTCAGTAAGTTCCGTCGCAAGCGCAACGTCAAGGACGAGGACCACCACAAGGCCGTGCTGGCAGAGGTGTGTTTATTTATCATTTGATCCTCAGAAATTGAATGCAAAAAATTAAAAATAGATATTGCCGATTTGGTCCGTTATCCAATGCACAATTCAGATCCAATGGCGACGCAACCATCCTGCGGCCTTGCATCCAGACATCATCTTCAACGTGCGGGTTTGAATTTCTTACGAAACTTTCTGAAATTAATTATGAAAATTTGCAAATTTGCTGGTCAGCATAATTGAAAGTTAGTATGCTGTTTGAACTATGAGAGTTCTGCGCTGATTGCGCTGTACCAATCAACCACTTACGGTGGGCTCGCAAATATTTCGCAGCTGTTCAAGTTCTAATACGCATTCCTGGCAATGAGTTTATTCAGGCCTTCCTGTCGCTGCTTCGTAAGGCAGCTGCTGCTGCGTCGTCCTTGCCCGTGTCGATTGCCCGTGCCGGCATCGTCAACTTCTCCTCCGGCACCGCCTCCATTCAAGACAACGCCTCCGGAGGAATGCTCGTCAATCGCACTACCAAGGTAGGAAATATATTTGTACTGGTGGGAACCAGTGCGGTAATTTTACAAGCGTTGTAAATTAATTAAATTTGAATCGAATAACTCAAATTCATCATGACCTTCTCCAATAGTCCGCATGCTCAAGATTTTCCACCAGCTACACACATTTATTACCATTATCAATTTTGTTACGAGTTCTTGAAATTTAACACGAACACGGCACAATTATCACGCGCTGTTCAGATTTATCACGATCAGCGTAAATATACCAAGAGCCTCAAATCAAATCACGGCGAACAGTTATCACAAGCTGCTCAAAGTTATCACGAACTGTGCAAATTCAGCACCAGCAGCAAAAATTTATCGCATGCGAATCAAATTTATTGCGAGCTTATGAAAAAATATCATGAGAATTCAAATTTATCACAAGCTGCTCAAATTTATCACGAACGTATCAAATTTGTCACGAGCAGCTCAATTTTTCACGATTGAAATAGGTATCACGAGCGGGTCGAATTTATCTCGAGCCACACAAAATTTTCACGAGCCCTCAAATATACCACGAGTCAATCATAATTATCAGGAACCCTCAAATTTATCACGAGCGGATCAAATTTATCACGAGCTACTCGAATTTATCTATGTGATGATAAATCACGGGCCACTCGAAATTGCCAAGACCCCTTAAATTTACCGCGGTTTTTTCGCTGCAGTTTTTTTTTCTCGTAAAAATGAACACTTCTTGTAGACGGCACTGAACTCGCTGACGAAGACGATGTCGATGCACGTGGACAAGGACGACATCCTGTGCCTCGTGATCCTTCCATGATTCGTCGTCATCCGCATGACCGGGCAGCGCGGCGAACCCACGGTACGAATTACTTGAGACTCAATGTATTCGTGCGACTATTGTTGCAGGCTCGTAGTAATTTTTTCAAACTAGCCAGAAACTTTTTTTTCTGATGTAAACGCTGGGGACAAATATCGAACTCAGCCAATGATAAGTCCCTTGCACAACGAAAAAGTCTCGATCGATTTTAATGCACTTTGTCTGAAAGTGTTATAATAAGTACTCATGAAACCCTTTAATTTTGGCTGAATTTAATCCACCACTCCATTTATGGAAAACTATTATTCCAGGTCTTGCTATCGGTATACCGGGGAACGCGTGGGATACGGAATGCGATGAGTTCGGTGCACACCCTCGCACGCATCGACGCCTTCGTGAGCCTGAACCACAAGGAGTGGCGCTTCCACCGTCTACCCACTGTAAGTAGTCGCATGTTAGCTTTAACACATACGGTATTTTATACACGAATATTAGTTTATACTTTAAAAACTACAGTATTCATTGACCGTATCTTGCAGGAAAACGTGGTTATCGGGCAGAAGGACGTACCCGACCCAGCGGTCGAGACCTATCCCTCAGCTGCCAATCGACTCGAATCCACTCCCGATTCCGAGAGGAGGTAATATTCATCTTTATGTTCTGAATAGTTCCAGAATATTCGAATATAGATTATCGCTTGCAGGTGGACGGACACGGGCGCATTGATCTTCGACTCCTTTCCGAGAGGGATCCCCAGGGACAGTAAACAGGTAAACCCTGTAACATCGGTGTAGATCGATACCCGTGTCCAAAGTGGGCAGAGTTCAAGGACTCGTTACTGTGTTTAGCAGCTATAAACCCCTCTATTGATAACCGCAGTAATGGGATATTTTTACAGGTATCAAGGACAACGAGCAATCAATGAGGGACGGCACTGTCATCATGCCCGACGACATCAACGATGACCCCGATCTCAAGAGACTTCAGGTGGGCATTTCATCCAATAACGCCTAACAGGAAGGCGTTATTATCGTGGAGGGCCATTTTAATTGAACCGTTCTCACATTCAATCCGCGGTAATGCGCGTTGATTCGTAGCTAGACTCCCCTTGTTGTTGAACCTTTCTTCCTGTCTCTTGGGGTGGACTGTAGGCTCTGCGGGAAACCGCTTAGCTGGAGCAGCACTTTGAGTGAGAGCGGGGAGGAGGGGGATAC
>JACMIG010000350.1:18844-34827 GCA_014805385.1 Levipalatum texanum
CATCCTCTCCCCTCTCCAGTCAGCGATGTCTCTGCCATGGCTGCCCTGGCAGCAGAACTGGCAGCCTCTGAGAGTGTTTCCCTCGACCACGCGGGAGTCGCCATGGCGGTGTCGGAGAGCTCGGCCTCGTCGGCCTCCTCGACCTCCTCCTCGACCTCCAGTGGCAGTGGCGTCCCTCCCCTCCCCTCTGCCGGATCTCCGCCCAAGTCTTCCCTCCATCGATTACCCACGTCTTCTTCGGGAGAGAAGCCATACATGAAGAGGAATCGTAAGACGGAGCACCCGGTGTGGGAGTTCTTCAAGGTGCCCCCTCCCACTCCCCTCCCACCTCATCCTTCCCCTTCAGAGGACAGTCGACGGCAACGCGCAGTGTTCGATCTGCACGGGAATCGTGAAGTCTCCGTGTTCCTCCAACTTCATGCGCCATCTGATGCGACACCACTCGGTGGAGTACAACTCAGTGTACATGAAGTGGGTGCAGAAGAGAGGTCCCCTCTCGAAGGACACAATGATGCCCCCTCCCCCCAAGTTCTCTCCCCCTGCCCCTTCCCTCCAGTGAGGGGGCCTTCCCTTCTCGATAGAGCGTCGTAGCGGTTCGTACTTGCAGTCCCCAGCCATCTTTCCGTGATCCGTCAGTCTTTCCCTCTCGTGTCTTTCCTTCCCTCCACTGCTCATTCTCCCTTCCCTACGGGCCTCTCCTCCCTTCCCCGATGATTGTCCCCCGTAGTCAACCATAGTCACTGCCCCCAGTCCTGCCCCCTTCCACTATTCATATTTGTGCCGATTATTATGTTTGCTGCCTTCACTGTATGTATATATGACGAGATAAACTCATTAGTTACTAGAATCATCCGCGAGTTCAGCCATTTTCAACACTGAATGTATCATTATTATTTATTATTTCGAACCGAGGTCATGCACAATTCAGTTTGAGCATTTACTAATAATTAGTGACAACGTCAGGTGGCCAGAACATTCCTCTTCAGTTTTCCATATTCCCTAATATTTCGATTCATCAGAAAAATCAACATGACGGTGAGACCTTGATCATCCACAAGCGATGCCCTCCATCTCCGCCATCTTCCTGAGCTCTGCGATGGGATCGTACGTCGGATCGATCATGGGAAGCCTGCAAATGATAAGTCTAAAAGTTGAATCGCGTAGAGGTCAAACTGACGTTGCGTCGCTGTCGTAGTCGAGGTTGTCGTCGTCGTTTTCCTCTCCAGTCATCTCGATGACATCGGAGGACTTCCTGAAATGAAATGTATTTAAAAAGATTATCCCTCCAGCAAAATGTAGATAAACTTACATGGAGAAGGTACCGTATCCTTGGTGGGCATTGTCTCCTTCTTCGCCTTCATCTTCCTCCATCTCTTCTTCCTCGTCTCCCTCGCTCGCCTCGTCGTCTCCTTCCATGCCATACTCGTCTTCATCGTCGTCTTCTTCCTCTTCCCCGTCTTCCTCTTCTCTCTTGTACTCGACCTCCATTTCCGGAACCTTCTCATCGATCTCATCCATACTGAAAAGGACTCGGTGCAATTGTTGATGTTAACATAAAAACGCACATGTTATCGTCCGACTCCGATTCGTCGCTGTCGATGGATGTGAGGAATAGCCAGGGATCACCGATGAGGATGTTGTCGAAGGTGGTGTCGGAGTGGAGGCAGGTCATCTTGTGGAGGGAGGGGCACTCGGAAGGGGAGGGGGGCCTCTTGGAGGGGCGACGAGTGGAGGGAGAGAGGGTGGATATGGAGGAAGACATTGGGGACTGTCGAGTAACTGCCTCTGGATCGTGAGGCCGCTGCATTTATACCCTTATTTGTGCCTAGACTGGAGAATTCGCATCTCGTCGAATTTCTGAGATTCGTATTTGCACCATGGTGCAATTTGTGAAGTATCAGAACGCCACTGGTGAAGATTTGAATTATCGGCGGTCCAAATACGTATTAATTTGGCACCAAGGCGCGAAACTCCCTTCCATTGTCTCTCGCCTGCCAGAGGGCAAGAGAAACCTCGTATTCGATGAAGAGAGAACGGTCGTCGCGTACGTACTGTATACTATTTACATGCGTTTTGATCGCCGATAATACAATAATGCGATCGATTTTTAGCAACAAACATTCGCTTTTCGAAAATAGTTTTCATATCAATTTTCGAACTGGAGAACCAAGAGAAAAAAACAGCAGATCAACTATAATTGAAGCTAGGGAAATAATTGCATGTCGACGGAAATAACGTTCAGGATACGCTAATCACAGGGCGATGAGCGCATTCTCCGGAACGTTATTTTCGAAGACAACTCAATTCATTGTCATCCTGATCCAGAAATGGAACAGCCATTGGATAAGAGGTGCACTTTCCCACGGTACCGTTAGATGCCCCGTGTTTTGGTGCTCGACAACACTACGGGTTCATCGTCCCCTACAGCTTCAATCCCACCTGATTCCCAAGTCCGGGCGAAACCATTCGAGATTCGAGATGAACCACCTTCTTTCATGAAAAGACTGAAGATCCTTGTCGGCTGCTGAACGACCGTGTTCTTCTGCGTGGATGTACTTCTTCTAATTCATCCTCGCTGCCTACTTCGAAGACCAAGTCATTCACCGTCCATCGTGAAGACTTTGTCCCTCATCACATCCCAGAACGAATTTGTCCCATTCTCATCACAGTTCTCAACTATTTGCGCGGTCGAGAGAACTCTTTAGCATAGCGTAAAAGCGCGAAGGGACAGCGGGGGCGAGTGGACAGCGGCAGTCGAATCATTCGCGATGGACGACGCTGTCTCTTTCGTTGTTGCCTTCGGTCGCGTCTTCGTCTCCACCCTCGTGGGCATTCTCCGGGCCCTCCTTCCCAATGGAACACTTCCTCGCAAGTCTGTCAAGGGTAACAGAAATAGATTATTCCATGAATAGTTCCTGATTCAGGGGACAAATGCCTTATAACCGGAGCGGGAAGTGGACTCGGGAGGCTGATGGCCATGGAGGTCAGCTGCTTCTTTCTTCTATTCCATTAATTGGCACTTCAGTTCGGGAAGGCAGGAGCTGATCTTATTCTCTGGGACATCGACGAAGACGCCAACAATGAGACGAAGAGGCTGCTGGAGGAAAGAGGAGTCAAGGTGAGAGAGGGAAGGTCACGGTGGAGACCTCCCTCCCTGTAGGCTTACCCCTTCACTGTTGATCTCTCCGACCGAGCTGCCATCAATGCGACAGCCGAGCGAGTCAAGAAGGAGATCGGCCGAGTGGACATTCTGGTGGGTGGCTTCCCTTGGCCCCTCCTTCAATGGTCCCTGGTAGATCAACAACGCGGGCATTGTCACGGGGAAACGTCTCTTCGAGGCCCCCGACCACCTCATGGAGAAGACAATCGCCGTCAACACTAACGCTCTGTTCTTCGTTCGTCTGCTCCCTTGAACATAATATTTAGAGAACTTTCAGACCGCCAAGAACTTCCTTCCCGCCATGCTGGAGGTCAACCACGGCCACATCGTCACCATGGCCTCCCTCGCAGGAAAGGCAGGAGCTGCGGGACAGGTACCCCATCATCTCCTACATCCTCTACCCCTCCTCCCTCTGCAGATTGACTACAGCGCCTCCAAGTTCGGTGCCATCGGATTCCACGAGTCGCTCACGGCGGAACTGCGTGCACAGGGAGCGGATGGAGTCAGGGTAAGCCGTGTCTCTGTATCTATCGAAAAATATTTTATTTTGGTGATAATTAATGAACCCCCTTTGCAGACGACAGTGGTCTGCCCCTACTACGTCAAGACGGGCATGTTCGACGGCGTGCAAACGTGGTAGGAGTCTCCCCTCCCTCTCCTCACTCCCACTCCTCTCTTCAGTTCCCCCACTCTCCTCCCCCTCCTCGAGCCCGACTACGTCGTCGACTGCATCATGGAGGCCGTGCTCACGGACAGAGAGGAACTGCAGCTGCCTCGATTCGCGTACTGGGCCAATGCCCTTGCCAGTGTTCTCCCCTCGGAGGCGAGGCATGTCATCGCCGACTACATCGGCATCAACCGCACCATGGACACGTTCGTCGGTCGACAGAAGAACAATTGAATTGCTGATTGAGTGTTCCGTTTGGATAAAGTGAATATTCGTAGTGGGTCTCTCTGGTCACATCCGTCGCGGGACGTGGATACACAATTCTGAGCGCATGAAGTTCGAGCCGTCTGAATCCTCTTCTCCTGTTTTGTGTCCGCGTGGAAAGAGGAGAGGGAAAGGGGAGAGAGTTGCCGTGCCGTTGCCACGTCCATAGAAGGTCGTTATCAGCTGAGCTTCTTCTCGCCTTCCCTCCTATCACTCTCCACTCCCCTTCAAGGGTCTCTGCCCCTCCCTCCCTCTTCTGTTCCTGGGTGACTCATTCCCTTCCCCTTCCCTCCATGCTCTCCTGGTGGAGTCAACTCCGTCTCCTACTGTGGAAGGGCATTGCCATCAAGAGGAGACAGAAGGTCTCCTCCCCCTCCCCCTCCCCCTCGACTCCTCTTCCCTCCAGGTATGGCTCTCCCTCGAGGTCCTCGTCCCCGTCGTCCTCTTCGCCATCATTGCCCTTATCCGTCTGAAGGACTTCAATGACTACCAACCCCTGTGCCACTACTCCTCCCGTCCCTTCCCCTCTGCTGGCCTCCTTCCCTTTGCCAACGGGTCGGGCCGCACCCAATTTCCGTTACCTTATCTTCAGAATCCTCTGTTCCATAATGAATCCGTGTCACGATTCGCCGACGACGGGAGATGAGAGGATGAAGATCGGAGTGAACCAGACCGAGTCGCTGTCTGTCCCTCCTCTTCCTCCTTCAGTCTCTTTTTATCTGCAGAATCATCCAAGGAATCCGAGCAGTCCTGGCACAGATCGACGTTATTGGACAGGACACCGATGGTTTTACATTTGTGAGCACTCTGCTAAAGATATTTTTCAGGGTTTACAAAGGAACTGACTCGTATCGCTGAAATACTGCATGACTTATCAACGGGGAACACAACACTTTCTGGTGAATCAAACGTTCGGCATCTCTTCCCTTACTTGCCCAGTGCTAAAGTTCAACGGATTGCCGTGGAAGAAATGGCGGGTAAGCAAACAGGGAAAGAAGCACAGAGAAATGATAATACTCAGGCCATCCCCTGTTCTCCTTCCTCCTCCACCTCGCCTCCCTCACAGAGACTGAACTCGTCTCTGCCATTACTTGTGGCCAGAACTTTGATCCCAACCAGCCGACGAGTCTTCCTTCGGGTTCAAAATATATCAGGACCACTTTCGATGATCTCAAGGATGAAGTCATCAAGTGAGCATTCAAAAACAATTCTGTAACTTTTCCATCAGATTCATCCAAACAGTCCAACCAGGCCCCTCCTCTCACCACGATCTCAACTGTTCCATCGTTCCTCCCATCGAAGGTGCTCCCCCTCCTCCTCCTCCCTCCTCCCTCCCCTCTCAGACTCCAGCTGCCCCCTCCTCCGCTCCGGTCTCCTCTCCCAGTTCCAGTCCATGATGCAGGGGAAGATCCTCGTGTCCCCCTCTTCTCCCCTCACGGAGAGACTCGTCGACAGGCTGAATGCCCCCCTCCGGGACGTCTCCTTCCTCTTCTCCCTCCTTCCCCTCTACTCTTCTTCCATCGCCCTTCCCCTCCAACAGGCCCTCTCCACCAGTGATCTCCCCCGTGCACTCAAGAAGCTATACACCCTCCTCGCCCCTCACGTCGACTCTTCCTACCTGAAATGGCTTAAGTCCTTGGAGCACCTCTTCTCTGGTCCAGACGACCCTTCCTCACTCGGGAGACTCACTCAGGGCTGGGCGAAGTCGGCGGAGGACTTGTCGTCGTGCTTCCTCGCCGATCGTTTCGTATTGGTGGAGGACGAGTCGTCGCTGGAGGAGTTGTCGCTGTGCCTTCAGAGCAGTGGCCAGTTCTTCTCCGCCCTCGTCTTCCCTTCCCTTTCCTCCAATTCCTCAGTCTGGCCTTCGTTCGTTGACTACTCGATCAGACACAGGGAGGGGACAGTTGATGGGACGAAGAGTGAGGCCGATGGATGGAATACGGGAAGGTCGAGGGATCTCCCATTCATCGACCTCAAGTACATCACTTACGGATTCTCGTTTCTCCAGGAGGCGGTGGATAAGGCCATTCGAGGGATGCAGAGCAACGTCTCTGTAAATGTTGGCGTCATCTCCCAGCAGGAGCCCTTCCCCTGCACTGCCAGTGACGAGTGAGGGAGGGAGGGGAGGGAAGATACTCGCTCTCGTTCAGGTCCTACAAGCTCAACTCGTTCCTCGGTCTCTTCGTCATCCTCTCCTTCGTCATTCCCTCTGCTCTCCTCGTCAAAAACATCGTGCACGAGAAGGAGACGAGGCTCAAAGTAGGATTTATCCTGATCTGGATCGATACAATAATCCAGGAACTGATGCGCATCATGGGCCTTGGAGATTCTGTCCACTCCGTGTCGTGGGCCGCCATCTCCCTCGTCCTCAACACCATCTCCGTCCTCATCATCAGCCTCCTCCTCGCGGTACCTCCATCCTTCCCCTCCGTCCTCCCTTCTCCCCTCCAGTACGCCCGTATCCTCCCCCGTGCGGACTTCACCCTCATCTTCGTCTTCCTCTTCCTCTTCGTGGCCTCGGTCATAGCCCAGTCCCTCTTCCTCTCCACCTTCTTCTCCAGTGCCAACGTGGGCGAGTTCCTCTCCTCGTCCCTCTTTAGTCCTTCCCCTCCAGCCACCGCCTGCACTGCCGTCATCTTCTTCCTCTGCATGTTTCCCTTCCAGCTCACGTCGAAATCTGGGTCGCACGTGGCTACTTTGATTACGGTAAATCTCTTTCTACATATATTTAATAAGGATCCCCCTCTAGATGGTGCTCCCCCAGACAGCTCTCAATTATGGGATGTCGATGATGGGAAGAGGGGACAGCGAGGGATACACAAGATGGGCCACGATAGGGGAGTTGGAGAATCCAAGTGAGGAGGGACGAGGGAGGGAGGGAAGGGGCCTTTTGCAGACTACTCAGTCCACATGAAGGAGGTCCTCATCGCCCTCTCCATCGACATCGTCATCTACTGGATCCTCGCCTGGTACATCTCCGCCATTCATACAGGTAAGCTTGTACCGAAATCAGAGATAATCGATTCCCTAGGAGTCCACGGCGTATCTCAGCCGTGGTACTTCCCCATCCTCAAGCGATACTGGTTCCCCGACTCGCATACTGTGGATGATTACGAAGACACTTCTCATCCACGAGAGGAAGACAGCCCCGACTTGGAGAGGGACTCCTCCACCTCCCCTCCCACAGTGTCCATCGATGGCCTCTCAAAGGTCTACTCGAACGGGATGAGGGCTGTCGATTCCCTCCATCTTCGCCTGTACGAATCGCAGATAACGGGACTCCTCGGCCATAACGGGGCAGGGAAAACGACGACCATGTGAGTGGAGGGGAGGAGGAGAGGGAGAGTCCATTGAAGGTCCCTCCTCTGCGGCCTCTTCTCTCCCTCCTCGGGGAGAGTTTCCATCTACGGCAGGGACTTACGAGGAGAGCTGCGGGCGGTGAGGGACTCCCTCGGCGTTTGCCCCCAGCACAATGTTCTCTTTGGACGGTGAAGAGCTCCGTATTCTTTCCCCCATCCAAACTCTTTAGTCTGAGCGTCCGTGAACAGCTCCACTTCTACGCAGCCCTCAAGGGAGTGTCGAGGGCAGACATCGACCGGGAAGTCGAGGCCATCCTCGAGAGCGTGAGTCTCGAAGATAAGGCGGACGAGCTGTCGGAGAAGCTATCAGGTAGTCTAGGGTCAGGTGAAGAGAGAGGAGGTGATGAAGGTGGCCAGAAGCGTCGTCTCTCCATTGGAATCGCCCTCGTGGGTGGCAGTCGATTCGTGATTCTCGATGAACCGACGGCGGGCGTCGATGTGAACAGTCGGAAGGAGATATGGACGCTGCTGATGAAGCACAAGGAGGGTGAGGGAGGGAGATGAGGATGAGGAGAGAGGGAGACTTGAAGGCCGCACCATCCTCATGTCCACTCACCACATGGACGAGGCCGACGTCCTCTCCGATCGCATTGCCATTCTATCACAGGGTAAGAGATTGGATCGATCTTATCGAAACCTGGGACATTCCAGGAAAGCTGACTGCCCTTGGATCCTCCGTCTTCCTGAAGAATCGTTTCGGTCGCCACTCCACAATCACATGCATCAAAGACGTTTATTTTACCGTAATTCCTCGCGATATAACATTTCATAAATCCTCCCACAAGCTTTGGAGCACGACTATTTCTGCCATAGAAGAAATGCGGGAAGGCATGGATGTGAGGGTGGCAGATGAGTCGGAGGAGGAAATCTCATTCCATCTTCCCATCCAAGCTACTTCCGAGGAATTGGAGGTAAGCGACCCCATGAACAGTAAGATATTGATTGATTAGGCCTTCTTCGATGTCCTCGAGAAAGAAGCATCTTCATTAGGAATCTCGGACTATGCCTTCTCCGCCCCGACTCTGCAGGAGGTGCACAGAGAGGAGGCATTGGAGTCTATTCCCTTCAGATCTTCATTTCCCTCGCACCCCAATCGGACTTGAAGCTGACGAAGGACGACTCTCCCAACGTCTTCGCCAGGACGTGGAAGAAGTTCAGAGGAGACAAATCCCGATCTTCCGATGGTTGGACGGACAACGAGGGATACGACCAATCTGTGGAAGATCTGACATCTAACGAGAAATGTGTGGAGGCAGAACAAAACGGTCTTCCAGGATTCGGTGAGGAAAACAGAATACATTTGCATATAATCATGTTGAGATGGCCTTCCTTCCCTCACAACTCGTCCCCGCCCCCTCCGCCACATCCGAGCCCTTCTGACTGCTCGATGGATAGCGGCTACGAGGAGTCTCTGGACGACCCTCGCCATGGTCAGTCCCCCTCTCCATTCCCTTCCTCTTCTCCCAGATGGTCCTCCCCGTCCTCCTCCTCCTCGCCTGCGAAGTCTACGCCAAGATGTCATCGGGAGTATCGGAGAGTGACGGAGGCGTCAAGGGAGAGGACTCCATCAGGTATGGTAATCTTCTGTCTTTATCCACCTCCCTCCAGGCTCGACGCCAACGTCTACGGCAACAACACGGACACCTACATAAGCTTATGGGACAGGAGTAATAATTCTATCGGAGTTTCCCTGGCTTCATCGCTACTGGGGTTTCCCGGGATGGGGACGAGGTGTCTGGACGACTCTCCTCTGTGAGTCTCCATCTCCCTCTGGAGGGAGACGGGGGAATCACAGGGACCCGAGGGAGTATCCCTGTCTCTCCGAAGGCGACATCGCTCAGTCTTCAGGAAATCTGACAGTTGAGGACATGCTGAAGGTGGGCGGAGTTTCGAAATATTGTTACTGTGTTTATCGAGGTGCTCGAATCCGATGTCTCTTACAACGCAGAGATCAGGAGCTGCTTCACCGGCGAGAGGGTCGACTGGCAGTGCTCACAGGTGCAATTGGAGAGAAGGTGCGGAACGGAATATTCCTTCTCTTGCAGTCGGACTACCCCATGGGAAACATTTCCTCTTCCCATGCGCGCACCTCCGATTTCCTATACGATTTCTCGTTCCGGAATCTGTCACAGTTCCGACTCGTGACGCAGTTTTTACCTCAGTCATCAGGGAACGCGTATGCATTGTAAGAATCGCCCCTCCTCTCCCCTACTCCTCCCCTTCAGCACGGGCGGCCTCGGCCTCGGCCATCGAAGCCAACGGGCACCAAGTGCAGAGAAGATCGAGACGGAGAGGAAGACGTGCAGAATCGTATGGAAGACACTCAAGGACATTGCTCCCATCGTTGGACTCGGTAAGGAGACTTCTGAACAAGACATGAGTTTAATCAGACTTGTCCAATATCTCCGTCCACTCTCCCGACAATGGTACCTTCCATGAGGGAGTCACCCTCGGCTCCTTCCTCGACCGCCTCCTCGCCTCCATGGACACCGACGACGTCGTCAAGGTCTCCTTCAATCGCTAAGTGAAGTACCGTAATCCCCATTGAGATCTGGTTCAACAACAAGCGCTACGCTTCCCTGCCCCTCCTCACGAATGCCCTCTCCAATGCAATTCTTCGCCTGGAGGCAGAGGCCGAAGGGGCCAACGTCTCCTCCCTCGGCATTGGCGTCTCCAACCACCCCATGGTCTACTCCGTCGGCCAGTCCTTCGACACCTCCAGCCTGTATGTACTCGTCCCCCTTCCTCCCTCCTACTCCTTCCCTCCAGGGAGAAGATAGCCCTCTTCCGCATCGTCCTCCTCCTCCTCGTCCTGTGCATCGTCCCAGCCGGTCTGGGTGTCTCCCTGGTGGATGAGAGAGTCTCCCACTCCCTCCACCTCCAACTCCTCTCCGGCCTCTCCCGCCCTGTCTACTGGGCGACGTCGTTCGTCTTCGCCTTCGTCAGTCCCTCCGCCCTCCCTCCACTCATCCTCTTCAGATCATCTTCCTCCTCTCCCTCCTCCTCATCTCTGTCGTATACCTCTCCCTCTCCGTTGGCGATTTCGCCTATTCTCCCTCCGTATTCTTCTCTTTCTTCCTCGCTCTTGCCATCTACGGGTCAGTCCCCCTCCCCCTCTCTTCCTCATCTCCCCCTTCTTCAGAGTCGTTGCCATCCTCTTTGTTTTCGTCCTTCAGCGCCTCTTCTCCAACGGCGCCGTAGCCTTCGTCGTTATTGCCATTGGTGAGATGCTTATCCCACTGGACGGAATCGACGACTACTCGGAACAAATATTAATAACCCTCATGCAGGTTCATTCTTCGTGGGTGTGGTGATGACGATGACGGTGGTGATGGTGGAGACGCTGATGGAGACGGTGCCCCCCTCCTCTCCTCCTCCCCCCACTAACTCCCTACCCCTTTCAGTACCCCGATCTCCTCGATGTTTACCTCGCCTGCGGCATCGTCTTCATGGTCATCCCCCAGTACAACGTGGGAATGGCGATCGCACGTGCGAGCATGGCCTTCCAGGCAGTGGCAGTGGGGCAGGGATACCTCCGTGAGTGCTACCTCCCCATCCCCTCCACTCCCTTCAGTGGAGATGCACCGCCCGGAACTGCGCTCCTCCATCCCCTCCCCTCCCCTTCTGGAGTGGCAACTGATGGGGAAGCACCTCGTTGCCCTTGGCATTCAAGCTGCCATCGGTCTCGTTCTACTCGCTCTGGCAGAGAGTGGAAGACTGCAGTGGAGGAAAGGGGCTGAGGGACGACGGACGGAGAAGATGATGGGAGGCCAGGCAGATGAGGAAGACGAAGACGTCGTGGCCGAGAAGGAACGAGGTACCTCCCCTTCTGTTCTTTGGAGGACGGTCGCCGTTGAGTGTCGGCCATTGGATCAGAAGAGGGAGTGGTGGTGGCTGGACTGGCCAAGGCCTACGGTTCCCGTCTGGTTGTGGGAGGAGTCTCGTTCGCCGTAGGGCGGGGAGAGTGCTTCGGCCTCCTCGGCCTCAACGGGGCAGGGAAGACAACGACGTTCGGAATGATGACGGGAGCAATTGACATCGGCCATGGGGAGGTCTCAATACTTGGGGAAAGGTGGGTGGACACTTCCCTTCCTCCTCCTCTCTCCAGAGTCTCCCGCCACTCCTCCTCCGCCTTCTCCAACCTCGGCTACTGTCCCCAGTTCGATGCCCTCAACATGAAGTTGACAACAAGAGAGAACATCGAGTTCTACGCCCGCATCCGTGGAGTGGAGGAGGGGGAACTGGAGAGGGTGGGGTGGGAGGAAAGGGAGGAGGAGGTCTCTTCTTCAGTTGGGAACGTCCCTGCTTTCTTCTCTCCACCTCCTCCCCTATTCGGGAGTGCGTGCGGGCTCTCTATCGGGTGGAAACAGACGGAAGTTGTCCGTGGCCGTGGCCCTCATCTCCAGTCCTCCGGTCATCATGCTGGTAGGCCACTCCCTCTCTCACTTCTATCCTCAATATTGAGGACGAGCCCTCTGCCGGCATGGACCCAGGCTCACAGCAGTTCCTCTGGGAGGTCTTGCGAGGCTTACGGTAGGTATCCGATTGAGCGAGTAGACGTAGAGACTTCAGCCGCGAGGGTCGGACGGTGGTGCTGACGTCCCACTCGATGGAGGAGTGCGAGGCCCTGTGCACGAGGATGGCCATTATGGACAGAGGGAGGGTGCGGTGCATCGGTAGCAAGACACACCTCAAGAACAAGTAGAGGCAGGAGAGGGTATGTGAATGAGGGATACTATAGGTTCGGCCAAGGACTCAGTCTCACGCTGAAGTTGATGTCCGTCGAGGACGCGAACAAGTCGAGAGAAGTGATGAGGGAGGTGCTGCCAGAGGCTACGGTATAACGAAGGCAGGGGAAGGAGGAGGTATTGGCCTTCAGCTGCTGTCGATCCACTGCACGGCAGCCAAGTATCGAGTACCAACGGGAACGGCGTCCGTCGCCGCGGTCATGAAGGCGGTCAACGAGGTGATCGAGGAGGAGAGGAGGGAAGTCGAGACCCCCGTTCCAGATCAAGCGACGCCTGCCCGTGGAGGACTTTGCCGTCTCGCAGTCGACACTGGAGGAAATCTTCCAGCGACTCGGCCAGTCTCCCGATACTCCGTCCACTCTAACCAAGCTGTGATCTCTCATTATCATTCGCTATAATACGGGTCTCAATCACCTCACGGGATCGAGGACAACTGCCATGTTGATGACAAGCTTATGTCATTGAGATAAAGAAGTGATAAAAGGTCAACAAGACGAACGTAAAGAATGCCAGTTTGCTATTCCGCGGCCGCGTTCACAACAAACATCACACATGCCAACGTGTGTGTTTGCCCCCGAGTGAATTCAAAAATGATATCAGCTGATTATTTTTTCGTTTCTTCCCAAACTCTTCATTTTTATTTCTTTGCGAAGTTCCTATGAAGAACTAGGTATCTCGCACTTTTCCGTATGTCATCATCATGACTTCTCACAACAACTGTTGTCCCCGTCCCTCTCGAGGAGTGGGAACTGCTTCCCTCTCTTTCTCTCTCCCTCTCTGTCTTTTTTGCGCTTCTAAATTCTCTATCCGCGCTGCCAAACACAACGTGAGCACTGCAAGAAAAACGTTGCGCAATATACAGCATTATCGAAAGCCATGTTCCCCTACTATTAACAATTTTTACGAAACAATTCCCAACATTCCACTAATTTCATTAAACTTTCAAGTAGAATAGTGTATGGATGCAACAACGTTTTGAGGGTGAATATAGTCCATCTGGAATAGGGATGAAGGCCCGTCGGGTTCTTCCCCTACTGGCCTTCGTGGTGGTCGACCAGCTCCTGACCCTCATCTCCCTCGCATTCTTCTCATCCGAATTCAAGTTCGACCCCTTACTGATCTACAAGGTATGGAAGAGAACACACAACAACCATCGACCCGTTCAGAATCTCTTCCTCCTGGACGGCTACTCCTTCACTCGATCTCCCTTCGACTTCGTCGTCCTCGGTCTCGTCCGCCTCGTCGCCTTCGCTGTCGCCGTCGTCCTCGTCGCCTTGAAGAAGGTGTCGGAATGGGCGGGATTTGGGCTTTGTTAGCATGTTTACAATATCTGGACCCTCCTTCGAATCCATTCTCTCCGTTCAGGAATGGTTCATCAAGAAGCTCTCCCTCCCCGTCCTCGGCTTCTCCATTTCCACTTCTTCCTACACAATCGTCAAACTACTCGCCTTCTCCGAGAACGAGGACATGGTGTACTACCCGGGTATTGCTTTATTCCAACCTCTTTACTCCTCGACAGGTCTCTGGTTCCTTATCGCCTGGTCCATGTTGTCTACTTTCACTTTCTGCTCCATTTGGTAAGAGTTCCGAATAGCCAAGAATAGTTGCCTTTTGAGGTATTTCCAACTGGCGAAGGCTTCTCTGGACTATACACGTTTGATTAATCCTGATGAGGAGACAACGTCGAATGTCCCCAAGTACTGCACCTCCCCTTACCTCAGTGACTCCCCCCTCCAGTGGTACCGAATCATCGGAGAAGTCCGAGGACATCTCGACCCTCCGCCACGTCTGGCGTCTCTTCTCGTATTGCATGAGGGACTGGCGTTGGTTCCTCGTCGGCCTCGTCTTCCTCTTCGCCAACTCGGGTGTCCGTGTCTTCATTCCCTACTACACGGGCACAGTCATCGCCAACATCGTCCACCAGAGGGGATACGGTCCCCTCTTCCATTCAGTCTTCATCATGAGTGGCCTCTCCCTCCTCAGGTCTTCCCTCCACCCTCTCCCGTTCATTCTTTCCCTATCATTGTCAGCACAATCTTCGGTGGTCTTCGTGGTGGCACTTTTGCCTACGCAACTTCTCTCGTTGGCCGTCGAATCCGTCGTGATCTTTTCTCTTCTCTCGTCAGGCAGGACATTGCCTTCTTTGACGTCACCAAAACTGGTGGGCGTTACCTCACGAGGAGACTTTTCTCGTGCAGGGGAGCAGGTCTCCCGTCTCACCTCCGACTGCCAGTCCGTCTCCGATGCCGTCTCCGTCAACGTCAACGTCTTCGCCCGTAATGGAATCATGCTGGTATGGCCTTTCTCCTGCTTCTCTAGGCCTCGTTTCCTGTGTAGGTTGGCGCCCTGTGCTTCATGTTCGCATTGTCCTGGAGACTTGCCTTGGTCACTTTCATCGCCGTTCCCCTCATCGCCTACATCACGAAGATCTACGGTGTCTTCTTCGATGTCAGTCACCCTGCCCCTTTCATTCTGCCCTTCCTCTTCCACACTTCTCTCCTTCAGCGCCTGAGCGAGAAGATGCAGGAGACGATAGCGAAGGCGAACCAGACGGCGGAGGAGGTGACCTGTCCCCATCCTCCTCCCTCCTCTCACCCATCTCCTCAGGTCCTCTCCACCATGCGCACCGTCCGTTCGTTTGCGTGTGAGCAGAAGGAAGCTGCCCGATTCGAGGCCATGCTCGACAACACGCTCCTGATGGGGAAGAAGAGGTGAGAGGGCGAGTGATGGAAAGGGAAGAGGCCCCTCCTCCAGGGCCATGGGCTACGCCGGCAACAACATTATGACCGAGTTTTGCACCAATACTGTTCTCGTGGCAGTCCTCGCCTATGGAGGACATCTCGTAATAACTGGTAAGTCAAGACGAAGATCAAAGATCAACACTGTCATCGCAGGGAAGATGAGCGCCGACAACTTCATCTCTTTCCATATCTACCAGATGCAATTAGGAGAATATCTCTACGTGAGGAGGGCTTGGACAATAAATGCAATGGCTTATCTTTAGTTCCTCAGCCTGATCATCAACAGCATCATGCAGTCTGTGGGAGGTTCAAGAAAGGTCTTCGAGTACATGAACAGGGAACCCAAGATCCTCTACGACGGTGAGAGGAAGAGTGACGTGCAGGTGAGGGAGAGGGAAGGTGGAGAGAAGGGACGTTTCAGAGTGAGCTGTCCCTCTCTTCTGTCTCCTTCGTGTACCCCTCCCGTCCCACCGCCCCCGTCCTCCGCGACCTCTCCCTGACCGTGCGGGCGGGGGAGACCGTGGCCCTGGTCGGCCCCTCTGGAGGGGGAAAATCCTCAATCGTCGCCCTCCTCGAACACTTCTACGAACCTTCCGAAGGCGTCATTTCCCTGGACGGAGTCCCCATCAAAGACTACGACCACGTCTACTACCACCAGAAGGTCGCCCTCGTCTCCCAGGAACCCGTCCTCTACGATGGATCCGTCCGTGACAACATCAAGTACGGATGCGAGTGGGCAACGGAGGATGACATTATACAGGTGAGGGAAGGGGAAGAGGAGGGGAGAAGAGGGAGGGAGGCAGGTGGCGAAGGAGGCAAACGTCCACAACTTCGTCACGGAACTCGAGAGGGGATACGACACAAACTGTGGAGAGAAGGGAGTGCAGATGAGTGGTCAGTCCCTTCTTCCCTCCCCCTCCACTCCTCCTCCTCCCTCTTCCCTCTTCCCTCTTCCCCTCCACTCCTCTCCCTCCAGGTGGCCAGAAACAGCGCATTGCCATCGCCCGTGCCCTCATTCGCCGTCCCGCAGTTCTTATCCTCGAC
>JACMIG010000351.1:8610-25207 GCA_014805385.1 Levipalatum texanum
CCCCACCCCCCCCGCCCCCCCCCCCCCCCCCCCCCCCCCCCCCCCCCCCCCCCCCCCCCCCCCCCCCCCCCCCCCCCCCCCCCCCCCCCCCCCCCCCCCGTCTATATTTGTGACATTCTGCTGACAGCTGCTACTGCTGCAGGAAAGAGAGCACCACTTTCAATCAGGGGCGGACGCCATGTTTTGTCGTGGAATGCGTCGTCTCAAATAGGCGAGTGCCCAAAAGCCCCCTTGCCGCTGCTGCTGCTCCCATTTCTCGGAAGTTCTCCAGAATACAGAAATCACGCGCATACTGACGCGGAAACGAACAGTATGGAGACCGGAGAATTCAGAGAAGATAGGGGAGGGCCAAACCCCCCATGATTGCATTTCCCGTACAAAGGCAAAATTATTCCGAAATTCTTGGGACGCCGTTCCACTGGCACATCATAAATCCGTAATCGAATTTTATAGCAGACATACAGTATGTGCTGGGGCGCGTGGCCGAGGACTAGAGAGGGGGTTCTATAGTTTACTCCTCCGCTATACCGAGTAATGGTCAGACAATATTGGCACATTTGCCAGACACGCTGGATTGGCAACAACTTCCGCATCAAGTAAATAGTCCCGTGGGAAAATTGCATCACCATCAACAACCCATCCAACTTCTAAAGACCGCTTTTTCGTGAGTTAATGGTACCGTTCAGGAGTCATTACTCGGAAATTTCACATACAGACTACTGATGACGTCCCAAATACGGATTATGCATCCCGTTAACTGATAGTGAAAATGAGTCAAAAAGGTATCAGATTAGAGTCCCTGGGTAGTTTTTTTCCAGTTTTAATGGTCATTGCTCAATACTGACGTCCCAAATGCGCATTACTTATCTCGGAAACCGAGAAAAAGACATCTTTCTATTCCCAAATTCCTATTACTACCTACCCCGAAAGCCACGAAAAAAAATCTTACTCGAGCTGAAGAGGGCGCCGATGCTCCTGCTGCGAATCCTCGTTCCAATCTTCCGCGCCTTGCGCGTCAGCCTGCTTCCCTTCCTCTTCTTCTCCTCCTTCTTGTCGTCGATGATGGCGGAGGTGGTGGGGAGGACGGGCGGGTTCTCCTCATCAATGGATCCTCGCGGGGACATGCCATCCGAGTCGAGTCCCGAGTCGGCGCTTCCTACCGACATCTTGGATCGTGCTTCGAGCTCGTCTCCTTCAGAGTCGACGACATGGTGATGCTCCTGGTCCGAGTGGATCTCCTCCTCTTCCTCTTCTTCCTCCTTGTGTTCGAAGGCCATCATCATCTGACGAAGTTCGAAGGGGGTCATGACTCCAGAGCCTCCGGTCTCGACGATGGTATTCGATCGGGTCTTGGCGAGGGTCATCCTCCTGCGGGGAGGGGCGGTGAGGCCGCCGTGGGTGGCGGCGAAATAGGCGGCATCGGCTGCAGAGGCACCGCTGACGCTGTGCATGCGGCGGGTGGAGGCAAAGGCTGCGCGGCGGCGCTCCTGGTCGTAGGCGGACGACGAGGGGGCGGCTCCCATTGTAGATTGAGCTGTGAGCTGTGGCTCGGCTTGAGGTGTAGGAATCTGCAGAAGAAAAAGTCCAAGAGGAATAGCGGCGAACAACGGCGAAAAGATACGAACGGCGCGTGTGTGAAACAGTCAAGGTTTATTGATACAAGGAGGGAAGGGGAGAGCCTGATGCGTCACGAATCCTGATTCACTACGACAGGTTGGTACGTTCGTATCGTCGTCGGAGGATGAATCGCCCTCTCAAAGGGCAAGAGTACAACTCTGGGGGGAAGGCCAAGACAGTCAGGCAATGTGGAGAATGAAAACAGGCGGGCGTGGGCTCTCTTATAAAGAGTGCCACGGGGTGCCTCGAGAGAGAGAAGACCACGAAGGCGATAACGAATAACGGGCGCATTATCTTCACACCCCGCGCCCAGTCTGACAGCGTTGCCGAAGAGGCGAGGCTTTATTCCAGCTGTGTGATTCTGCCGATAACAATCCATGACTCAACCACCAAGGGAAACTGTGACCTGTGGAGTCTTACACGATTGACCTGGGGCGCGGGTACATCACAGCGATAAGACAAGGCAGTGTGCAAGAAGACGACTCATACCGACTTATGATTCAGCCAAAGACAAAACCAAGGCCACAAAATGGGCTCAACTAGTGCCCCGCCGAAACATGGATGAAGAAAATGAGGTCAACAACAATTGGGGGATCATCTGCTAAGTGGCGAGTGGCCTCCGATTCATAATAAGCAATGGAAGGGGAGGCGACCTCGGGAACGGAAGTTTGCACCTCCCCCCTATACATTGCCAATTGCAGGTTCTCCCGCACAGTTCCTTGTTGATCAAGAAGTTAGCGGTCGAAACAGGATTGGTTCTCCGTGCACTGGGAGGGTAGTAGACCACTCTGGAGAAGGGGAGAGACAGAGAGTAAGCTAATTCGTCTGGACAACTCCCGTTCGTCTCTGGAACCTTCAAAGGAAGGAATCATGAGAATGGAGAGGGGGGGGGGGTACGCTTCTCCTTTGCTCAGGTGGACACCGAGGACGGGGGGTGCACTCCACTGTTGGGGGGTGCCAAACCGGAATCGGAAGAAGGATGCAAACGATGGAAGG
The DNA here is from genome assembly GCA_014805385.1 of Levipalatum texanum. Classification (NCBI taxonomy): domain Eukaryota; kingdom Metazoa; phylum Nematoda; class Chromadorea; order Rhabditida; family Diplogasteridae; genus Levipalatum; species Levipalatum texanum. Next base: position 11,224 of record JACMIG010000351.1, read on the forward strand.
AATCATGAACGCCCCTCCCGTCGTCGTTTACAAAGAGTGAGAGAGAATGAAGCCAGCTGCTAATTGACCGACCCCCGATCTCACTAGCAAACAATGGAAGTATAGTCAGAGAAACAGCTTCTCGATCTGGAACGAGGATGCCCTGGGGCTATCTTATACTCCTTCAAGAAGCCCTAATCCAAAGCTTTCTTTAGATAAGAGTCGCCACTCGGGCATCGAGCGGCGATTGGCAACTATACGATGGATTAGATGAAGAACTGACCACATGTAGTCATAGCAGAGACTGTATCAGTGGTCAGGAATGAGCGGAGCCACGACTCCTCCTCCTACCTATTATCACTGTATAAAAGTGCGCAATGTGAGGAATCTACTCGACAGCCACGATGGGCAGGTGGTGGACAAGAGGGCAAATTCAAATTCTGCCTAGCCTTGTCCTCAACATTTTCCTGAATCACCGCGAGTGAGACAGTGTGCCAGACACCGGACCATAGTCGTGATTCAAAATTTATTTTCCGGTGGTCGAGAGGGGTTGATTTGCTAATCATGCGGACGGCTGTATGATAAGGAATGAGAAACGAGTAAGGGAGTCCTTCGTCGAAAACAACACCACCGCCACCGTGGCAGCCTGAATACAATTTCGAGTATGGGGGCGCCGGCGGCCCTCTATCCAAACAATCTCAGGTGACTCGGACCGTTCCTAATCAACACCCGTCCTTTTACGGTCGAGAATGCCGGACGATGCCGGTGATTGAATGCCTTTTGTTAAAGAGCACCAGCCTGTACAGAGACCAAACGCTCAGCGTCGGAAACCTTGTTCTATTCTTCAAAACATCACATGACTGATTGATGGCTATTTCTCCTTATCGGGGCACAACATATGCCTCGAGGGCTCCGCGCATTAGAAGTACATCTATACGAAAAGCCGGATGGGGAACGAGTCGAGGACAAGCCTGATTGGCACTATACGATGGATTAGGATTAGAAACGGCATCAAGAAGACAGTACACAAAAGGAGTGATAAACGATTCTGAGGGTTTAAAAACGATATTCTGCTTCTGAAGAGGTTTTCCCCTTGAGGAGCTAGCAATGAAGGACCACCCCTGCCTGCACTTTGCAGAATACGCTAGAGATGAAATCACGCTGCAGGCCATGTGCACTACTTATCACCACTATCAACGTTGCACGCGAGGAATTTCGGAATGGGACCTGACGATCAAAAATAGAGTCGAAGGACAACTGCGAGCCGGGGGGAATCAGATATGTTGTCGCGGTCGGAGTGTTATGATCGAGAAGTTAGCTATGATAGCATCAGTAGCACTCTCCGAAGAACAGATCGAGGTCAAGCACCGACTTCTGAATACTGTAGCGGCCGAATGAGCACATCAGAAAGGAGCACGTGGTTGGCAAGAGAGGCTAGAAAGGCGTTAAAATAGCACCATTTTATGGACCTCGCGGCCTGTCTCGGATCACGTTCCACCGGAGCAATTGATGTACCCATGACTCGAGATTATGCAAATATTCGCGTGTCTCTCGCGACAATAGTTCCCCGTTGCCACAGGATGGAACGAAGATAGAGAGAGGGAGACAAGATATTCCATCCATGAGAGGATAAAAGTGAGGGAGGAGAGGCCAAATGATCGCGAGCAGACTCGTGCAGAACGTGCATAGTCTTTCCGACACGGCGCGGACACAATTCGTTAATCCTCGTCGATGGGAGGAGCCAAGCCCTGGAACTCTGATGCTACAGAACAGCATTTCGTCAGCCACGACCTTCACAGATCACTCATCAAAAATCCTGGAGGATTTATAAAAGCCGGGGCGTGATATTAGTCACCCTCCTTTATCGCGCCGAGGACATTGAAACGTGGCAATACTGACTGACAGTCATCAACCGAGAGTACGCCACAAACGAGCACAACATGGGTGTGCTCATTGCCAGTACGAGGCTCGGATACATTGCGCAATCGGTAGTCTTATTTCCAGGATGAAATCCACCCCCACGATTCGAAATCCAAGATCACGTCATGGATTGTGCATTATCCGTAAAATTTTCGCAACAATCCAGAATACTACGAAAAGTGTTACGGGAAATTATGAAATAGCAGATACTTACAAAACACGAAGAATCTATTGTTTTTGCGACAGAGGTCACCAAGTCCCCAGACAAAAAGCTTTCAACGCCTTGATAAAGGGGCGACCCTTTATAATGCGAACACAATGGTATCCGGATGATAAAGATACAATCGTAGGTACGATACCGCCCTATGACCCGGCCACCGTGTTGACGTGTGGGAATCGAGGCAGACGATGATTTCTCGAAAATAAAAGGACGTCTGTAAGAGGAAGTGATTCCGGAAGAGTAGAGTCTAATCAACCCATGCCGATAATAGAGGTACGTAGCAGAAAATGACAGGGACCTCCCTTCACTGCAACTAATTTATTACCCTGTATGTTTCTGACCGAGGGAGGAGTGGATGACGAAGATTCTCTATAATGAAAAATAGGAGTCTACTCATCTGCAGTATTCTTCCTCAAAACACCATACAGAAAGGAAGAATAGAGATGCGGGACGCCATGATTCAATTTAGTTCCAAAAACAAGTCGAATATGCGCACTCTGTTGCTGACGGAGCGGAAAATTCGGATGCGCCCCGTTGTCCATGGGAGGGGGGCGATAAATGGAAGGGCACACCGTGCGAATGGAATGGATCAACAAGGTGGCACCCATGATGGGTAGAGTACGACAATCTTGGATCTCCGCCTTATATACCACGATGAGACAATGGCAATCGCCGGAAAGAGGTGGGTGGACGTCGACGACAAAACAAAGGGGAAATCCCTCCTCTCCAGCTGAGCGTCTTCCTTATCTTCCAAGTCTGTACATAAGACGGAACGGAAAGATTATGAAGACGACTGGGAGGAAAGCAACTTGTGCCCTTGATGTAGTCTGTAGACCAGCAGTAAAGAACACACAATGATACACTTCGGCTTAGAGGCGAGTCATACTGTGCGTTGGATACAACTCGTACGCACTGTCATCGTAAGGCCGTTCAGGTGACAGCCGTGAAGATGTATAGTGAAAGACCTGGATTAATCCGGGAGAGCTCATCGCGGACAATCCGAATCGGAACAAGGAATCAGAGAATGCAATGGAAAGGCTCCAGGTGAGCGGACGAGCGCAATCGATTCAAAATGCCAGCTGGCGAATGAGAAAAAGTTATCCAATGAATAGGCCTCCAGGTGAGCGGACGAACGCAATCGGCTCGAAACGCCACCTGGTGAACAAAGAATGAGAGGGATATTAAATTTCATAGATGAAGCCCTCCACTGTTGACGAATCCCACGAGAGTGGAGGAGGGAACGGAATCCAGATTGATCAGGAATAGCGCCGATCTTCCTCGTTGATTACTGTTATTCCTACGGCCGACCAGCTTCTGCCGCAGTAAAAAGGAGAAAAAATAACAGACATGCTTTGAGGAGAGAGCGCCTCAGGGGTAACCCAGGGGGTGTGGCACGTTTTACCCGTCCCTATTTATCTGTTTGCTTGCATTCGGTTACTCTTTCGGAGGGGCGTGCATGACGTCGTCTACGGTGCACCTTTTGATGAAATTGCACCAAGCCCAGTTCCGTTTGATTATTAGATCTTTCGAAAGAAGTCAGAATCCTTGTACCGATATTCTTCGGAAGTGTATGGCGCCGTCGTGCATCATTGATGAAATTGCACCACAATACACTCTTCCGTTTGATTATTGGCCTTTCGAAAGAAGTCAGAAATTGACTCAGAATCTGTGACTTGCGCAAACACTACAGACATCGTTCGGGTGCATGACGTCGTACACGACGCACCTTTTGATGAAATTGCGCAGCCACGTTCCGTTTGATTATTCGCCCTTTCGAAAGATGTCTGATACGACTGAATCGTGGCTTGCGCACACAATAGGTGGGCGGCGCTGAGAAGAGGAGAGCTCCCTGTTGCAGAACCCTCTTCTATCGCATGGTTAATGCATCAGAAAAGTGCGCGCGGGAGGCTTCCCTATCTGTGGACGCAACGGCTTCGTTGCACTACGCAGAGAAGAGGCGATCGTCTGTCCACAGAAAAAGCGACGCTGGACAGTCTCAAGCTTTCTGGGAGAAGAACGATAGGGGACATTCGACCATACGACTCGGCGGCAAATCTGCGAATCGTCGAGAACAAGTCGATCTCTCGATCAACAGGGGGTACTCCACAATCAGACCACGTGCATCTCTATTCATTCTGCACACAAGCGCCCGTGTTTCGCCTCTGCCACCAAGTGTTGACTGCGGTCGTCCGACCTCTCGCCCCTCTCGATAAAAATGCGAACGGACAACACTCTGTATCCGATGTATGTGTACGTGCCCCGAGAGTCCAAACATCCAGAATTTTCTCTCCCCTTCCAGCACGACGGCAAATTCGATCACACGTGGTGCAATAAGCAAATAGACGTCTTCATAAATCCCGGAGTCCTCAGTTGATTGACAGTGATCAAGGGGAAATAAGATAAGGAATTGCACCACGATGCGAAAGCTCAAAGAGTGGGGGAGTGCCTTTTATAGATCTAGGCGTGTCCGAGAATGACTGAATCATCAGCGCGATTTCACAGAATTCCGGAATGCCGGACACGTCCAGCGTGCCGTGTCCAGTCGATGCATTTTCGGCGCGCTCTTTGATTCGCTGCCCACTCTTTCATTGATGGCCGCAATTAAATTCGTGCGACACCGTGGGACGACGGAAAAATTGGAGTAAACATCGGTTAATGGAAGCGAATGATCTTCATTCGCCTTTGAAGAGAAGACACAAATTGACCTGCGCGAGGCAACAAATTGATCGGGTGAAGAAAATTAAATAAATAATTAAATATTGGTTATCGATCGACATGGAATCAGGGAAGTCCACCCATGGGGGAAGTGTATTCCCCTTGCGGGTGAGTGGAGAGAGAGTGAGATGGCCGATCAAATACAGATGGCCCCCTTCTCGAAAGGGATACGCCATCTCAGGAGGCGAAGAGAAAGAGGGGGACTTTCGCCCCGCCGGCAGACAAGCCGCCCTGAGGGATACGGGGATATTCCAGCGAGATTTCTCTCTCGAGAATCGACATGATAATCTGGTTGTCTATCCTAATCGAAACTGAGGAGGTGATGCGCGCTATTTTCACTTCTACTTTTAAAGGTGGCGTAAAGTGATCAGCATAACTCGTTGGTAAATTAAATTCGAGAGGCGCCTGATTCGGGAGTGTGCAAATCCTCTTGTCCTTCTCGCATCCATGCTTCTGTCATAACATTGCGAGGGTGGTGGAAGGAATCGTCTAGCGCCAAAAGTGCATGCGGGATAGTCCAGAAATTGATGCCGTCACGGCGTGCTAAAATTGTGGTCCCCGAGATCAAATATGGTTGGTTATGCAGCATGTCTAGTATTTTGGTGATGATCGGTGCGATCACATCATAAAGTGGCGTGAAAAGTATTCGTGAAGTGCACACACCACAACAAAATAATTATGGTCCATGCAAAAAACACAAACAGTGGCAATTATATCTCCACGGTCACAATATTTACGCGGAGGATAAAAATAACAGCGATTTTTCGCAGCACCTTGTTAGCTTTCACTGGATTGCCCACTACAGCAAATCTACTTGAGCATCCTGCAAACAGTGACCCCTGATATATTGCTAGCCACAAAGATGGTCAATTCCTGAAAATAGCCCACCCCCCAAATAGCGCGAGGACTATCCCACAATGTCAGATAAGTAGTTGCGCAAATAAATTGAGCGTTCCACGAGGTGTTTTCAACTGACCACGATTTTGATCTGGGATTCTTAGAACTAGCGCACGGAAAATGGACTCACCGGTAAGGGACTCGTCCGCCTCCGAATCCAGCACGATGAAACCGCGGTCGTCCTGTAAAGGAATAGCTTAAACATACCTTTAGAACCACTGAATGGAAGTAGGTACAACCTTATAGATGTTTTTTCTTGCTCTTTGTTATCGACCGTTCAACTAGGCAGTATTCCATCTCATGTAACATCTTTCCTTTGTATATATGTAAAGCAATAAAATATGAAAGTCATTTAACGCTGCAGCTATTTGATAAAAACATAAACAAATAGAATGTAGACTACTTTCTCTCACTATCCGGAAGTATGCTATGATTCCCTGATCAACGCACCTTCTTCTGAATCGAGACGCTCGCCGTCCCTGCGGCCTCCTCTACCGGCGTCAGCGTCGTGTCCTGGAATTAGCAGAATTAAATCAGCGATTTCAATAATTAAACAGGTCCTGAACGCACCCAGTCTTTCGTCATGTTGATTGAGTAGATGCAGCGTAAGGGATCTTCAGGCAAAAACACAGCCGAGCTTCATAAAGCGGGCTGTTCTTGGGCATTTTTGAAACGCGAGTTTTGCGCAGAATGTACGTTGTTTCCGCGCGCGCTTGTGAAAATTACAGTACATAGTTTAGTTTGCGATCGGAATCAGTTTGCAATCGGAACGGCGGTCGGAATCAAGTTTCGACATCTCGCCAGGCGTTTTAACTGTTATTCCTGTGCATACATTTTTTACAATAGTTCATGAAGGATTTAGCTGCGTTTTGTTTCAAAAATGTTTCTAAAATACAGACTATGCCCATTACCTTGTGCGAACTGAATTAGTACAGGATAGAAAGTCGCACAAGTATCTGTGCTTGCTCTGGTAGTACAGATCCTGACACGCTGTCCTTTCCTATGCAAACATTCCGGCAACACCTCTTGTGCAGGGAGGAAATCCTTTCTACTTCCCACAGCCATCCGAGACCGTTATGGATACAAAGTAGTGTTGTCAATATCATTCATCATTCAATCTTCATTCACAGACTTTTCGTCTGTGAATGAAGATTGAATGAATGATCAAGCCAATTTTCATTCATCATCATTCAATCTTCATTCACAGACGAAAAGTCTATGAATGAAGATTGAATGATGAATGATTTTGACAACACTAATACAAAGCACGTGTATTTCTAAGGTCTCCGCGCCTTTCTCCTATGCTCTGGCAGCAATTGAGCAGCGCGAGTGAAGACCAGAAAAAGGCCACACGACGGAAACAGTCGTCTGTCCATGTTCGAGTAGACCCCGTGGCCCGTCTAATTGTGAGCACCTGACAGCGAGATCAACGTTTAGGAAATTCATGACCAGCACTTGCACGCGTGCAATTAGAGAGCCCTCATGTTTTTGAGCAGCTATCTAGCTATCTTTTCTAAACGATCTGTGGAAATAAGAACTTGGCATAATGAAAATGAAAGTAAAGCGAAGCACGCGCATTTTCCACTGGTGATGCGCGAGATTCTCGCAGTTCACTATTTTTATAACCTTTTATTATTTAAAAATATACCCACCTGGCCGTACTTATCCGGCGACCACTGAAGCAGGAAGTGATAGATGTTGTCGGCCTGAAATATTCTATTTTGATTCCTCGTAGGAAGATTTTTTCGGGTATTTAAATTTTCTTCTTTGCGTTGTTCTTATGGATTTTACTTATGCTCTTTCCTTGTGTTTTTTTAATCAACTGACCTGGCTCGGCGGAACCGCAAACCAGAACTCGCGCTTGAGCTTGTTTCCGAAGGCGCTGAACTCGTCTTCGTAGGATGACGAATTGGAATTGCCGTTGTGTGAACCACCTCCAACCGATGTCGAGCGGCTGGAGGCTGCAAAGTATCGAATAGTACTCGTACAAAATATTATCATGAAAAATCTAAATTGAAATGCGTCACGAATTCGTAAAAATTCGTTGAACCAAACCGTGAAAGTTCCAAAATTTCGAGGGTCCTAGTAGTCACGTGTTTACTCTCAGGGTGCTCCGAGTACTCTCCTCCCCCTCAAGGCCCTATTGCGCGCCCCTCAGCCTCAGGGCGTCGACGGTCGGTAGGGTAATTTCGCATCGACCTCCTAGGACCCAAGGGGCAACAAATTCACTCATCTACACACCCCACTCCACCCCCTTCTCCTATACCAACGTGGATTCTTTTTTTCGACGGACTCGAGGCTAGAGCAGTGCTTGGAAATTGCGTTACTCCCCCCCTTTCCGTAGAGTGCTCACCCCCCGCCCTAAAAGCAAAGCTACGAGCGCCGCCTTAACAATAGCCAGAAAATCAGGCCTGAACCGGCGCGGGGGTGAAAGAAATTTGAGTTCGAGGTGCATTCTCTACTTGTTTTCCACCCGAAAACGAGCCAATCGCGCTCCGGAACAAGGCTTGTAAAGGGGAGCGGCGAATTAAATTAGCCCCGAGCTCAATGAAGCACAATTGCTTTGAATACGGCTTTGCGTCACAATTTCACGAGGCATGGATTGAACGCGAAAGATGAAAGATGCCGAATTGTTCAGCTCCGAGAGAGGAAGTGAAATCTAACCAGGCATTTTGGGGGCCATGGCAAAAGAGATAAAAGCTAGGGGGCAGTGGAGGGGGGACTGCAGTGGGGGGACCCAGCTGGCCCTAGAGACAACAGCGAAGGTGGAGGCGCTGAGATCAATACGAAACCCCACTCTCCTGCTAGACGGGGGTGGGGGGAGTGGAGGGGAGGAAGAGGGCAAGGGGGATAAAGGGGGGCAAACAGGGTCATGCAACGGGAGTGAACCATCTCTCCACCTGGACCATCCCATTTGACCATGGCTATTCTGGCGCATCCATCAAAATTCTGCAAATCCCCCACTAACGGTATGTCAAGACCAGAAATCTCCTGCCGTTTCGGTCCAGTTGTTGCAGGCTTTGAGATCCGTGCACATTTTTGGTGACCAAAAACTACGGCCCACGCACAAAAACATGGAGGAATTGAGAGCGCCAGGTGCTTGAAAAGTGGGGGAGGCCAATTCAGAACGTCCTTGAGCGAGTTTCTCACTCAGAAATGGGATCTAGTGTGTCCTAGCGAATTAGAAGAGAGACCACTAAATCTTGATGCATTAGGGTGGACATGAGGCCTGGTCTGTCAAGACAAATAGGGGAAAAGGCATGCAAGATGGAAAGACCATGGCATGTTATCGCCTATGCACAGCGTCATACGAGAAGAGGAAAGGTCCTAAACTATCCCCTTCAGCCATGGGCAGCATTCTCTGCCCGGTTTTTTTACCCAACCCGGTTATTACGGAAATGAGGTAAATTCAGGGGTTTATAAATATGGCAGAAAATTGCTCGATGAATGTGATCATGAGACTGCCGGCAATGTTACTCTTTTCCCTTCCACTCTTCTGCGGACTGCGAATATAAACAGACGACATCAAATGACAGCTATTTTCGCAAACTAACTGCTCGACGACTTCACTGCGTCACTGGGCAGTGGTTGGATTCCGCAGAATTACGAGAGACAAATTGCAGGCATGAGTTAACCTAAAAGCTTCTGCACCGAGCTAAAAACATTCTAAAGAGGTTCCTAGGGCCATTTCTCACGGGGTCTTCTTTTCCGGGGTCTAAGCAAGGGGGAGGATGAGTGGGTGTCCCTTCTTTAGAATGCAAAGGTTTGGGAACGCCGCAAACATGTTTTGTAGACGTTATATTGTCGAGAACCCATGCGTTCTGGACAATGTCATGTAAGCGGCGCCTATCACGCATTCTCGGTATTATTTGCCCCGTTTAATAAAAAGTATTATCGGCGGAATAAACGTTCCGGACAATACGCTCATCGCCCAACGATCTCTCTTCACCGTTCTCTCGTTGTCTGGCGGTTAGAGAAACGAGAGAACAGTGGAGAGAGATCGTAGGGCGACAAGCGTACTGTCCGGAACGTTTATTCCGTCGATAATAGTAAAAAAAGATCCTACCTCGATGAGCTTTCCGCTTCTTCCGCGTCAGTCGGACTGCCATGTAGTAGGGCAGGACGGGTTGGCCATCTGAAAAAGGAAAGTCCGTTTTCTCTCATGTTTCTTTCGTTCCTACCCGTGGTGTGATCACCGCCGCCCGAGGAGGTGCTCGAATTGATCATCTGGTCTACGGGCGTGAACAACTCCGGCATCTCGTCCGAGGATGTCGCGCAGGAGAAGCTGAAATGTTGAATAAGTATATTTTCTTTATTCTTAAATCACCATTTAGTTTTTATCATGGTCTTTATTTTCGTTTATTATTGGCGGAAAGAGCTTTCCGGAGAACACGCTCATCGCTCTGTGCATTATCGTGTCCAATTTAGTAGGGCGATGAGCGCATTCTCCGGAACGTTTATTCAGCCGAATAATAATTTATTTGTCCAACTTACAGCGTTCCATCCTTGGCCTTGGCGGCGGCTTCGTCTCGTGCAACCTGCGTCCGCGCCTTCAGGCTCTCCAGCGTCGCCATCGACTGCTCCCTCTTCATGCGCGTCGGAGACAGCTCCTCCTGCAAAGACGCTAGTTAGTTTATTATTCAAATATATTAATAAATTGTTTATTTTATTTTATTTATTTATTAGTTTTATTTATTAATATTCCATCGTCTTTCGTATTCAGGACCATTTCCGAGTGCAGCTGCGCGAGGTCGTAACTGCCACTCCTCGATCGAAATCTCAGCGAGCGCAGCATTTCTGATTCTGATCGGTAGGCTATTTTCATGTAACATGCGACGAACGACGCCTGGTTCTATCACGCGAGACCACTGATTGTGAGACCAGATCAAGTAATGGCCGGAAGAAAGAGTGAAGAAATACTTTTAAAGAAGGGGTAGGAGGAACCATATTTGCATTGGGGCAATTGGGAACAAAATGCACTTTGGCCTGACAATGAGTCTGGTTGCACGTTGGCCTGTGTCTGGTCTGGATTTCCAAAATGACCGTAATCAGGAAAGTTCCTCCTACCCCTTCTTCAACGTCTTCTTAGCTATCAAAATTACAATGCACGACGATTGGTTCTAATGTGAGAGACCGCTGAGACCAGATCAAGAAATAACCGGAAGAGTGAGAAAGGAGCGATATTTTGAACTCGAACACCTGATGATCACGCGAGTCGATCATGCGAACTCCCCTTCGGCTCGTTCAATAGGGGAGAAAAGAGAGAAGAGTGAGTGTCTGGGACGCCCATTAGGCTACCGATCTAATGTTATTGGGGCGTGAGTCACAATGAGAAAGAGCGATCGGAAACCATCAAACCAGTCTCTCCGGAGAAAGTACTGTAGACCCCGAGCAACAAGATACCGAAGGGAAACTCCTTTGGGATAGACCGGGGATCACAGGATTAACACGTGAATGCAACGCCTGGCGTCGCCCTATATAAAGCCTAGGAAGATTGGCTCATCGCTTGTGATTCAATTATCCGGTCACACGCGTTCTCGGATGTAGCCGTGCTGAACGGAGTGGTGCCACATGATTTACCAGTTATTTATCCCTAGAACTATGATCGAGGTCGGATGAATACTACAAAAGTGATCCCTAGCAACGCGGGAAAGAGCATCTATGACGCAGTATTGGTGGAGCCACTGGCAACCGCCCCCCTTTACACCCTCCCCGAGGGGCGAGCAATGCAGAGGGGGAGAATGAGAGGTAAGCCGCAAGTATGGGAATAGAGAGAAGAAGAGTGAGGGTTAGTTGATTGGGCCGGTCGATCGGTGGAGTACCCACCCCGGGATAGATGATGAGGTATTTAGTTCCGGCTTCTGCTTCTAGGACCATAAACAATCTGGGGTTGATGTATCCAGAATTGCCTATTATCAAGCTCAACATCATTGGCAGTGAGCGGCGCTAAACGCAGGAAACAGTTTGCAAAAATATTTGTGGTTGAAGACAATAGTGGCTATGCCCAAAAGATTTGGTTCGAGTCCTTCTCGGTGTTGAACAACAAGGCATCGTTCGGTAAACGTCACAACTAGGAAATGATCCTGATCCGATCAGAGTGCCTGACACGAAGAGGGGGCGTAATCCAATGAATACGTTGCATAATAGCCACGACCACTGCAGGGGAGGGGAAGAAGAGTGGATCAACCTTTCACGGGGCGCTGGGCACTAATGCGCATCAAACCAGATATCACTACTCCATCCACCGCCGACGTCCTTTTGTTGTTGCAGGGGGAGAATTGGCTCTTGTCCACGGTGTAGCCACAGTACTCCCCGCCTCACGTCAGGCCAAAGATAAAAGTAGGCTTCCATAAAGCCTATTCCGAGTTAAATAAACACTAGCCCTTTTCGATGGTTCCCGATATATTATAACTTTTCCTTCACATTGCCTCGAAGATTCTGGCGCAAAAAATATTGCGAAAACCAAATTTCTGAGTTGAGGATGTTAAATTTTTCTTGTTTTTTTTTGTAAAAATCTATCTCACCTCAACAGCAAACATGGAGTCGCACATCTGGTTGACTCCCGCCATGCCGTCGTTCACGATCGTCTGCCCCATGTTGACGATGTTGCCCGGCATCGAGACGACGGCATCAGCAGCGGCCTGTAGAAAAAATATATTTATTTGTGTCACTTCTTAATCACATTAAAGCCAATTTATTTATATGATTTAATGTTATTTAAAAATATATTTAAATTTTTCGGCTTTATCACCTTGGTTCCATTCGCTACGACCTTGGCCGTCGTCGTGACGCCCTTCTCGACGGCATCTGCAAGAGTTTCTTCCTCACTTTTTCTTCTCACAATCAAACCAATTCTTTCCCAAAAAACGCTAAAACGTTCCGTGATACAAGATTATTCGCATATTTTTCGTCTTCGATTATTTTCTTCTGTTCTGATGACCCCTCACCAGAAACGCTCCTCGTATGGCTGACGACTCCGTGGGCGACGGTCTTCGTGCCGTGGACTCCTGCCCTCGCGACGGTCTGTGCCCCACCCACGACAGTGCCTCCAACGGAGCGGGCGCGAGCACTGGAATTGGTAGCCTTACTTCAATCCTAACCCCGTCTCCGACATCACGCAGTTCTACGCTATCGACCACCACTCGATGTTTCGCATGCACAACATCGATCATGACAAAACCTGAGCGTCCGGCCCAGTTTGCCGAAGGAGCGCCGCGCGGCGTTCGGTGAATACCTGTTCGGTTTTGGTTGCTTGTCTAGACTCCTTGATCTTCCCAATCCCATTGAAATTATCCCTGATAATTATATGACAAATTAGTTCAACGATTATCATTGGTCACTTTCCGAAGTTCTCATTACAAAAGTTTCCTCCAATTTCTTCCTCCAATTCCAGTTGTATGTCCTTGTAGGATAACAACATTTTACTCACTTTCCAAAGGGACTCTTCCTGCCGGCCTCGGGGTCGAGATCGGAGCCTGTTCGGGAGCGCGACTCGGTGGAGGAGGGAGTCGAGTTGGCTTCTGAAATTATTCGCGCTTCCTTCAGACGTTGCTCCACCACTTCTATTCTTTGTTTCATTAGCAGTTCAGTATAACTATTGCTAGAATGCGAGAAACCTGACAATTGCTTTTTTCTGGCGTGAAATTGTAATGTATAAGAATCTTAAATTAAAACGTTGAGTGTAGTAACCTTGCCCTGCCTGTAATGTGCACTTCGCGCACGCAAGAGTGCATTTTACAGGCAGGCGAGATTTACTACACCATCCTCACCTGCACTATCACTAACAGCCCGTCTCCTTTCCTCTCCGGGAGTGTCGCGTCTATTCCCCAGTTCATTGGCATCTCTCGCCAGCGTGCTCTCCTCCACGATCGACGGCAGCTCGCCGGATCCCGAGAGGGAGGACGGAGGGACGGGGGAGAGGCCGCCGGAGACCTGCAGCGAGTCGGGTAAAATGTGTTCCACTCAATCGGCGCTTTTGTCCGGTATTAAAGTGATGCGGAGGCGACGCGCGAACTACCTCTGCGATAAGCAGCGTAGTGAATGTAATCCAGCGCAGTAGATCATTCCTACTCTGCTTACCGCAAAGGTATTGTGGTGGTGCACAAGCTGTTCCTTTTCGCGTTCCGATTACACCTATGCCCCGCCCCCTTGCGTACCATTTTGGAGCGCGCACACGCTTTCAATCGTTAATAACTTCGTTCTGACTCAAAATCATGAAAAACGTTCGCTAGAAAAGTTGTTCAGCTCGTCGAG
>JACMIG010000352.1:0-20871 GCA_014805385.1 Levipalatum texanum
CACTGGATTTCGCGATTTCCTCGGAATTGGGTTTGACATTGGAAATAGGGTAATCGGACACGCTGAACACGCCTGTGATAATCGCAAGTTCTGGAAAAATTTCTTTTTCGAGTTATTGATCGATTAGTGCGCGCGGACCGTTTATGAAACTTGGTCCTAAATGGTCCAAATGGTACAAATGTATATATATTCAGATTCCTCTCGTCAAGATGAACTTTCAAAAGTTTTATTTTTGGCGGGAAAATCCATTTTCAAACTTTCAAATGGCTGAAACATGCCGAAAAAAAATTCTTAACAAAAATTTTATTTGTTTATCTGAAAGAGCGTCAAAAACTGCGTATAATATGTGAAAATGAAGAAAATCGAAGGGGGGCTTATTGGTCAACAATTCGTCTGACCGCGCATGGCCGCTCCTTCCTGGCGCTGGCCACCCTCTCCTCGTTGCCGTTCACATGGTGCAGTTATCCCGAATCGCCCTCGAGTCACTGGTGGTCTAGCGGCTAACATCTTTGGTCGCGGAGCAGACTATGCAGGTTCAATCCCTACTTTTGCCCAACTCTTTTGCCCAACTCTTTTAGAATTCCTTGTTCTGTTGATCGAAGTACTTCTTATCTGAATATAAATACATTTGTACCATTTGGACCATTTAGGACCAAGTTTCATAAACGGTCCGCGCGCACTAATGGATCAATAACTCGAAAAAGAAATTTTTCCAGAACTTGCGATTATCACAGGCGTGTTCAGCGTGTCCGATTACCCTATTTCCAATGTCAAACCCAATTCCGAGGAAATCGCGAAATCCAGTGGAATATTTGCTCTTCTCAGAAAGTCTCTCTTATAAACTGTCACATTACACCCCCTAATCTCTATTGTGCAGTGCCAGAGAACTTGTAAATCGCGTTCCGCGAGTCGAAATTTCCGCCTCTCATATCTCGGCGCCAATAAGGAATCTGTGGATGATTTCTTCCATACTTCGGTTGGAATCCATGACGAAGTATCGTGCCAAATTTCAGCCTCAGATTCCTTTTCTCCTCGATGATACAAAGAGAGCTGTCCGCTAAACAGCACAAGTATTTTACAAGTTCTCTGGTGCTGCACAATACACATGGCTTGGGACCGCCAGCTCCGCCCACTTCGAAAAAGTAAAATAGCAGTCCGAATACTGCATAAAATTCGTCGATATTTGATAACATTTTGAAGCTTATTGAATTCTCAACAAGATATCATTCAGACAGAATTGGCTAAAAGTGTTAAACAAGCAGAAAAAAGCGCATGAAAATCTGATGATGGAATTCGCACACGCAGCGAGGAGTCAATACAGAAAGGCCATGTTGAAAGGGAAAGTAGAAATGTTTGGGAGTACAACAATGTGGCACCTTCGTCTTCTCCATTACCTTCGTCGTCGTAACCTCGGGCGGATCCGTCGGAAGGACCCCGACTACTGCAAAATATTCTTGAGCATAAATATTCTTCCGTTTGTCTTCCGGGGTTTCATAGAACCTTTCTCTTGCTTTTGTAATTATGCGTAAGTATTCTTTGACGTTATGACATCCGCTGTAGATCCCATTTCAATGTTTTAATATTTACGTTTTTGTATATCTTTCAACTTTGCCGGTTAGAAAACCGATCATCTTCATTACTGGCGGACAATGACTATCGCCTGCCGAGGCGGCAGTGATTGGAGAAAATAATGTTTCTTGCCTAAACTCTTACTATTTGTAGTGTTTTCTATCCGTAAAAGGCACGAATTCTTTGAACAGATCGTCGTAGCCGAGGTTGTGTAAAAAGGTCTTGATATTGTTGGCAAATTGTGTTCCCCTCCCCTCTTCATACTGAATGAGTTTTTTTATTGAATAGAGGAAGAAATCTGCTTACCTCGATGGTAGGGCAGTGTTCCCTTTTAGATTTACTTGGTTGGACTAAGGAGCAATCGCACCAATAATATTCTTCTCCATTGATATACATCATTGCAGATTCGAGCTGAAAGAAACGCTGTCGTCAACCAAGGGGAGAACGGAAATATTATGTCGGCCCTCCGGAGAAAAGAATACAATAAAGTTGATGTCTCTTCAGATCGGCACAGCGCTCCGGAAAAAAATTTTACGCCAACAATTCCATACCGCTCCTTCATTCCAATTGTTGCTGCAGTTTACACAGGAAAACAGCGATGATATGAAGAGAAGTAAAATCCCGATGTTCATCGTAGCACGACAATACTGAAATTCTTTCTCCCTGTTTCTTTTAAGGTACAAGGCTAGACTAACGAGCCCACCGTCGGTATAAATATCTAAATCAATAGTCTAGCACTTTCTAAACGAGCATTGATGTATCTCTCAGAAATCAAAATTTCCCATGAAATTCGACTGTACCACTTTTGATGCAACTATATTTCCCGACGACGCTAGTAAGGCATTGGAGAATCAATTGATATGTGTGTGGCAATATTATCGAACCCTCTACCGTTTCGGATTGTCTGTCCACAACTAAAAAGGATATTGAACGCTACCCTTGTAATCACAACTCGATATGACTTATTGTTAGGAACGCTGAACCAAAACATTGGTTAATCAGTTCCTGTTGAACAATGTCTTTGAAAAGGATTTTGAAGGGTCAGTTTGTTTAGAACAGATTTCGTACGTGAAAACATCTTCTTATCTAGGGGACGTAGACTCAACTATTTGGTGGTGGGCAAGCAATCCATAAAACGTGGTTCAAAAAACCAACAATCGTCGCTACTACTGGATCAAATTCGTTATTTGAACTGCTATTTTGCTTGCTCTCTCCTTTCCAACGGTTATCAGCAACGCGGTGGCGGAGAGATACAACACCTCTCCAGTTACAAACGCATTTCAAAGGAGTGAAAGGACGCCCAGAGAACGACCGAACGCGTGCTCATTCCCAATTTCATCACGAATGCTGAAATCAATGAGTCGGTGATAAGAGACGTTCCGCGCAGGTCGGCTTTTGGTGAGAGGATTCACTGGGGCTGCTTTCGTTCACACTACATCACAATTGGACACAACAGTGGCACACTGTTCATATCGCTCAGTATTGCTGGATGGTAGGTCAATTTCCCATTTGATCGCCTAGTCCTCCGGGATTGTCAGCATTTCTGCTCCGATATAAAGAGAGCGACTGTTAGTGTGGGTAGATTGGTGATCATTTGATTTGCCAATTGGCCTTATGATTTTGCTCAGCATTCAGTGCTGTCGCGATTCCAAGCACCGCCTACGTGTCAAGCGCCCTTTCTCCCTTCTTATCGATGCTTTCCTGATGCAGATCCAAGATGTCTCGTCCTGTAGAAATCGGAGACAACACTAGTGGAGCCATCGGCTTTACGCCCCTCATCAAGCTTAATCATGTCACGAAGGGACTCAATGCCACTATTGGTCAGTAATTGACCAGGATTGTGGAACTTTGATCTTAGCATCTCAATATTCCTGATCCGTGATCTGTAGCCGTCAAGCTGGAGTACATGAACCCCGCCGGTTCGGTCAAGGATCGCGTTGGATTTGCGATGATCAGCGATGCGGAGAAAAATGTGAGTTAATTTTTGATCTTTGATCTAAGACCTTGGCAGGGTAAAATCAAGCCTGGAGCAACGACGCTCATCGAGGCCACGTCCGGTAACATGGGCATAGCTCTCGCTTTCGCTGCCAAAATTCTGGGGTTGCATATTGGTCTTTCATCTTTATAAGCGAACTTCAGCTACAAGCTCATTCTCTGCATGCCTGCTTCCATGAGTGTCGAACGGCGATCGCTGCTCAAGGCATATGGTGCCGAGGTGAGGGAGAACAGAAATTCATGAAGTTAGCTGAGGACCATGGTAAAGTTGTGGAGGATCCGAGATTCGAACCCTGGACCCTCTGATCCAGATAGGAGAGCTCTTGCACTCGGCCATTACACCCCCTTACTGCGCCCTCCCAATGGGCAAGATTTGCATCCACACCATAATGGAATCTGGTATCACGGGGGGTACGAATGCAAAATGTAGGATTAAGAGCAGGATTACGGTTCATTTAGCGGTTAGGCATCAAAGGAACCCAACCAGCAGAAGACAACACATAATCAGACGCAATACGGAACGCCATATTGCTTTGGTGTTCGATAAATATATTTTTTTGAATTCTAGGTGATCTTGACGGACCCTACTCGTTCATTCGCTGAAGTAGTGCAGCGAGCCTCTGATCTCCGTGATGCCATCCCAAATGCATACATCCTTGATCAGGTTCGTGACACGAGTGTTAGCGGGATCGTTATTATTATGCGCGCTATAGACTGCCATCTGTAAGCATGGATGCATCAATTCGACTGGCCAGTCAGCCGTTAGGACGGCTAACCTACAAGCAACTTCCAGTATCATTATGAGCAAGCCCATAAGTGGGCTGGTTTAAATTTCTAAAGGCCACGCTGGCCGGTTGAGCGGCATGGTTACGTCATTACTGATCTCGCATTACATTTTTCATTATCTTCTGCAGTTCCACAATCCGGCAAACGTGAACGCTCACTACCGCACGACCGGTCCAGAGGTGTGGGCTCAGACGCAGGGCAAGGTCGGGAATCTATTTAAATAATTAAAAAAATTATTACCCCAGGTTGATATCGTTGTATACGGCGTGGGCTCGGGAGGCACGCTCACCGGAGTCGGCAAGTTTCTCAAGGAACAGAAACCGGAGGTTTGATTCGCTCCCCCAACCCCCTAACCAATATTCCGTTCCGCGAGCGAGACTTTCGCATCCGATCTCACAGATAATAAACAATGTATGGCTTATCTATGTTTCCACTACTTTCGGACTCCATTCCGACTAGGAAACAGTATATCAGTAAGGGGTAGAAGCCAGAAGTGTGAAGATCCTGAACTACTAGGGGCGCTTCGGGATATAACCAGCTCACCTTGCCATTCACAGGTCCAAGTATTCGCGGTGGAGCCGTTCGAGTCGTCGGTGCTCAATGGACATCCGCACTCGCCTCACAGGATTCCGGGTAAATGTTCGCACCTCCGCTCTTTGATAAGTGACGAATTTTAGGAATGGGCGCTGGCTTCATTCCTGAGATCCTCGATCGTTCTCTCATTGAAGAAGCACTCCGGTGAGTCCAATGAATTAGTGATTATTGTAGCACTACCATCTAAGCACTATTAAATTTATGCCCTTTGAGGGAGAACGGTTTTCTCAATTATCCTTTCTATATTTCCAGAATGAACTGGAAAAGTGGTGACTCTTTTAAAGAGAATTGGATATCTTTTTTACAGTGTTCACTCGGACGACGCAATTGCCATGGCGAAGCGCCTCGCCGTTGAGGAGTCCATTCTTGGAGGCATCTCATCTGGATGCAATGTCTACGCAGCAATTCAGGTCCTTTAGCAACTGTCTGTTGTTGACAACTTTCTGTGTGAAGTGAGCAACTTAATCTCACATTTACATCTGTTCCGTTATGTATTTACTTCATTTTAGCTTGCCAAGCGGCCCGAGAATGCAGGGAAGCTCATCGTCACGAACATCAATTCCTTCGGGGAACGCTACTTGTCCTCGACTCTCTACTCGGATATACGGTATGCAGAGGGGAGAAAAGTACAACAAAAACGTACAATGCAATATTGACAGAAAAATAGGTTCTATCTGGCTGCTAAATGTAGTGCTTATGGCGAAAAAAGTTTTCGATATCTACTCATTCAGGGCATCGACGAGCGACAATGGGTACTGCGCATAGTAGTGAGCGAATTATACGGGTAGTTCTTTCCGCCAACAATTTCTTTCATTCCAGGATCGCCGCAGAGAAACTGACGATGATGACGCTCGATGAATCGCTGGCCATTGCAAAGAAGTACGCCGAGACGCCAATCGCAAATGACAAAGCGAAATAATCAAATATCACGTACATCTAGTTAGAAACTTGATAAAGGTCGCTTATTGATATATCTCAAAATTCAAATAGAATTAATTCAATTCTTTAAATGCTTACAAAACTAATGAGCTATTCAAAGGCTAGCGTGTTCGATTAATGTGACACTTTTTGAACTGGGTTCGTCTTAAAGCACCTCACTGTAAATTCTCAAAAGATCTTTGGTCTGCCGAAATAGGGATGAGGCGAAACTGCTCCTCGTGAAGCATAACAGAAAAGAGCAGAAGAAACAAGTGCCAAAATGACTACCGAAGAAGCATAAATGATGAAGGAATGCCGCAACAACCGAACCTTGCAGTAGCACATGGCGGGCAGTCTGAAATCAGAAATTTGCTGCATGTTTTAGTCCGCGCCGGAAATTCAGGAGCCATTGTTCATTAGGAATCGAAGGTTTTTTTTTGCGAGGTTCCGACCACAGCACGTTTCCGAACCTCAATTATTACTTTCTACTCACATGGTGCCAGTGACGCAATCTCCATCGGCTCCGTAGCTGTTGAGTCGATCGATGTTGGCCAAGACTGCGTAGTTGCCCGATTCGGTACGTTGAACAATGGTCTTAATCCAAACTTTCAGCTGAATGCCGGAAAGTTTTCCGACCTTAAACGTGCCTCTTCCTGGCAGTGTGGCGAACACCACTTCAAATGCATTGAATTCTTGGATAAACACGACGTTCATGACCTAAAGGCAACATTGGGACGTACTAGCAAGATGCAAACAGCCAGCTATAATTGATATGCAAACATATTTTTCTAGAACGAATAGTTGTAGTTTTTAGTCTACCTTGTTCAGCTTGAGCTGAAAACACGCGTTATTTGCTTCCAGCAACTTGTTCATGACATCGACAATAGCCTTGCCCATCCTCGTACTCTCACGTTTGTCCCTGTAATATACCAAGTATTTGTGCTAAAATACATTGGAATACTCGATGGTAGTTCTGTGCTGCTGGCAAACCGAGTATTGAAAGGGTATGGGCAGAGAGGAGCGGGATCGCTTGGAGTCGGGAAGTGGACGAAGGAAGGACTGTCCCTTTTCATCTTTCATCTCGAGAGGGACAGAAAAGTCACGTGAAGGATTCGGAGGTGCAAGGCTCTGATCATTTATGTTGTACTATGGACAATATGATCTTACTTCTAGAATATCCACAAAAGTCGCGTGGATATCGAACATCGTAAGAAGCTTCTTGCTGTTGACTTGCAGATTAGAAGAAATGGGGGAGGAACCTAAATTGCCAGATCGTTGGAAAATTATAAAAGTGAATACCTCGCAGTTTCCTCGGGACGCTGACCCAGAGCATTGGGTTGTTCAGATCCTGTCGACCAATGTCGGTGTGAAGGATCTCAAACGAGCCGTTGATTGGGCGCTGCTAAGAAAAGAAACCTCTCCATATCGAAGTCCATGATCCCCCATAAAGAAGACGAAAGAGTTGTCGAACTGAACGGCTGGATGAGAAGTGAACAAATAGCCACCGACCTCTTTAGAATTCCTCTGGAAGAAGGCCCTTATGCTATCGTCTGCGTGGAATGGATCGTTGGCGTTGTCGTGGCCCAGATACGAGGCCCACAATAGAGCAACTTTTGGCTTGTCTGCAAATTGATTGCATGGTACAAAAGACGTCTAAACTTTGCACCGAAGTATACAATCTATTTTCAAGGTGATATTATATGAAGAGAAAGACGACCAGTTTAACGCCTTAATGCAGACATAATACTCGAATCGGAACCTTGTAAAAAGCAATTGTGGTGAATTCTCTAACCAGCATAGGCATCGATGAAGGAGCTGGCATAGTCGAAGAGTTCCTGGTGTGTCTCCCTGCAGTTGTCGGTGATGCCGAAATCTCGCTTGAACTTGAGATCGAATTCGAGGCGGCGAACTCCGAATGCTCTGAATGAGTGGGTAGATGAAAGGATAAGAATTGGAATAGCGACGTGTTGATGTGAGTTGTCGGTTGTTTCCAGAATCCCTTGCAATTGGACGCAGAAAATATGTCAGCGGAGTCCTCGCTAAGCAGCGATCGGTACCCGTACTGAAAAGCTCATATCACAAATGCCCCTCTAGATGGAATGCACCTTGTGAAACTTCGATAGAATTGAACTGTTCTCGGATAGGTAAGAACCACAGAAATCTCCGGGATCTGCTTCAATGGTGGAAAGATTGTAAAGTTCTCGGCTTATGGGATCGATTTGTTTTCCTAAAACAGTTCTTATTTTGCGATTATCCATACGAGTTACCTAAAAGAAGAGCCAATCCATTTGGCCGGCTGTTTTCGCCGATCTGAGCTTAATTAGCTTTTAACCTGCGATGCTTACTCAATACCTTATTTACGTAAGGCATGTTAACCGCCTGGAACTTGCTTTCGAGATACTTCAAAGTATGCGGGAATGATCTGAAAGGGCTGTTGGGCTTTTCACTTTGTGTCAATTTGAAACCGGTAAGCCGCACTGTTGGAAAGGGAATCGAAGAGGATGATGTACACGCTGGGTTGTGACATTTTTTGGGCAGGTCTGTAAATCTTTTAATTTTTGGTGAACACTGAAGAACATAATTCTCACATTTCTATTGGGTCCTCGGCTACATTTCTGAAAACTGCATTGTGCATGTAATGTTGAAAAATGCTGCATTTGACCTGAAGCTATTGACTGTTGCAATAACAATGCGGTTCTACCTCGACGACATCACTCGAAAAGATCCGACTGGGGGAAACTTGAGCCCTCAATACATTATTCAGTTAGGCTTTGCAAGCTTTATACATTTACCATTCACTCATCACTAAACCATTGGTCCCATTTAGACGCAATTCCCTGAAGAGAATATTAGGAAAGAAGATCGAAACCGTTGAACCTTGCCCTGCAGCCATCGAGATCATCACTTGGGTTCGTCGGTAAGAGAAGTCCGTTCGTCAATCGTGTCCGAGGAGGGCGGTCGCTGCACCATCTGAACAGACAATTCAACTTCAGAAGTTATTTGATTTACCATTACGGCTTGGATGGCAATACCTCAAAAAATTTGCATCGAAACTGGTTGGTTTTTCAAAATAGTTCTTGAAGACTACTAGTTCTTGAGGATTGATATTTTTACTTTGTCGGATCGTAGTGAGGATCGAGGATGCCTCGCACCTCTTCGTCCCATGCAGGAATCGGAGCCAGAACGCACTCATCGGTTGCCTTCGTGGAAATATCGATAAATGCAGCTAAGAGAGCATTTCTTATTCCGAAATCCACAGAATAGCACCTGATTCCGTGCTCGAAGTCCCGTACAACCTTGCGAAGAATGTGAGGATAGTAGAAACTAAGATAACAGTGAGCAGGTAATTTCTCCGCATGATGGTGAAGAATGAGAGAGGCAACCTGAGATGAATGATTGCAGTAACGATTATGGCCTCAAAATCATAAATAAGATAAACGGATCGTTTTATTAATCAAAAGACGCCTCATTTCAAAGCTAAATCGGCAGCTCGCAGTAGTTGGAGTGAAAGCGAGAGCTCAATCGAATGGCGGGACGCGTTATCGTGAGGATCTCCGTCTGCACTCTTCCGCGCCGCTATTATTCGGAGACCCGCGCTTCGCCTATTGTGGAGAACCCCAACTGTTCCAATTCCACGCCCGGACGACAATACCGATGACGTATTTCACATTCTATTGATGTATTATACTTCTTGGGTACCCGTTTCATGCATGGTGTGATTCGATAGGTTTGAAATCACGGTTTTGAAGTAGTAGATCAAGAATGCACAGTTTGATCCTAACATTGTTCGAGCATGAGAATTGGAGTTTTCTACAACGCCATGTGGCGGCACAAAATGGAAAACAGCATTGCATTGAATGCCACACAGACATAATGATAATGTTCAATGGGCCATATCCCGGGGAATTCTGCTTTTTCAGTTTCGACCCCTCATATGAGTTCAAATACGATCGAAATGCTTCCCACTCGTGGAGACTCGCTTAGAGAGAGAGCTGTTCCACGGAAGCTACAAGCCAAGCACAAATTCCTTGAAAGATCACACAGTCTAATGCGCGGGGAGAGACAACGATCCAAGGAGCGAGAACAGAGTGCCTCAGGGCTTTTGAATAATAGATGTGCTGCCGACAATGAATCACGAGTAGGGTTGGCAAAGGTAAAACGGCTGTTTTCCGACTAGTCGGTGCGCCAAAGGCCGTAACTCGGCCATATTTGAAGATAAAAATTTTCTGTTGAAAAGGTTTTGTAGCCCTGACAATTCTCCATCTCCTGGTGAAGATCAGAAAAAAATTGATCAAAAAGGTGTATTAGCTACAACGATTACAAAAGGTAGTTTAGCTTAAGGAGAGGTTGCGAACGTCGCTCCAGTTTCCTTCGGCGCACCGACTAGTCGGAAAACAGCCGTTTTACCTTTGCCAACCCTAATCACGGGCTTTTAGTTCGTTCATATGTTTTAAATTTCTGACTTTCAATGGGCATTGATAATGAAAGCTTATTCATCAACATGAAAGAACCCTCGTCCTTACAATTAGTTCGATGTGCATGGGAATTTTTGTAAAATACATATTTTATCAATAATATTTGAAACAATAAGAGCATATGCTCATAAATGAGAGGCAATTTTGAGCACCAAAATAGTGAATTATGTCCAGAAATTTCCCTCTTTCTTTAGGGCCTCAATGAATTGGAGGTACTTTAACTTTGTTGCGATGATTTTATATCCAATCCTCGCGCGGATGAACCTATTCGTCGAGATTTTTGCAGAGTTGTAGTCCCACAACATTGGGTAGGACATCGAGGAGCAGTACTTCTAAAGGGCGATACATTTGCACATGATCAAGTATCTGATCGGGAGAAAAAACAGGATTTCCTACTTTTAGTAGCTCCTCAACCGTAGCCTTCGTATTTGGACCGTCCAAGGATCTGGCGACCTCCGAAGGGAAGCGATTCAGCGGCCGTGAGTACTTGAGTTCGCTGCAACACATCATCTTCGTCGGACATGATCAACATCAACGCCCTCTGATACTACCGAGCCCACCTTTCCTTCCAATTATGCTGGAAAAAATCTGACGGCGCCCATTTATATTCCGTAAGCCATCCGTCGCGGCCCCAGCGCAACGGATCATCCTGCAACAACATATTGTTATGTGGACTATGATGGTTTGATGTCAATTGATGTAACTTTACTAACCCATTTCATTAAAGCTATCTGACCTTATCCAAAATGTTGATGTGTTCCAGCTTGCCTTGCTTCAGTGCAGCCTGGGCGCATGCAGCGAATTTGAAGAGATCTTCGTGTGTCCTAAAATAATACATGTATGACAACTTTTGATATTTTTCCGACCTGGAATTATTCCACACGGAAAAACAATGTTTGTTTTCCTCAGCGAGATTGGCCTCCTCCAAAAGAAGGGCCTGCAAATAAATGAAATAACTATCTCTGTCATTACTCGCAATGGAATTAGTATTCAGAGGGAATCATTAAACGCTACGATCAAGAAAAAGAGTAAGGGTATGGTATTACATGAATAGCTCCATTATCCGAGCCGTGAAAGCTGCTCGGAAGTCGGTAGTTGTAATTCGCCCATTTTTGGAGAAAGTCACGCGAATACGGCGTGTTCCTTCAAATAAGAATACAAAAGTTTCTGGATGGATGCCGAAAACTTCTAACTTGATGAAGTATGACCCAGCTGCGATTTCGTCATTGAAGATCCGATTGTAGAAGAGTATATGCGTGTTGGTATCAGCCGGAATGAAGTCTCCTGAAGAAAAGCTTCGACTGCTCGTAATCATAGAACGATGTTGTCAGTGATGTGAATTTCAGCATTCGCTCTGATGTGGAACACTCTGAGACGCATACCAAGCTCGTGCAGAGGGTTTATGATGCCGAAATCAGAGTCGATGAACAGAGCCCAGTCGATGGAATCGTCCGATTCCTTCAAGAAATCAGCCACCACGCAGTGGCGACGGAAGAATTTCTGGAAATTTCGAGCTCTTTTGAAAACTAGTTTATTCTCAACATACATCGTCCATTGCGCACTTTATCTTGTATTCCGGAGCCTGCGCATCAAGAACGTGGAAAGGAATGTTTCTGCTGTATGCGTAGCACTTCACTGTTTCCATGGCTATGGCTGAAGAGGGACAGAATATAAATGGACAAAGAACTAACCGTAGGATTCGTGATTGTTGCTTTCGGATACCTCGATTATGGCCAGCTTTGTACTGTTACTGGTAGGTTGTAGCAAGTTGAGTTGTTGATGCAACAGTCTTTGAGTAGGCATAAGGTCTGGACTGTCGACGTTGGCACAAGTGTACACCATTAAAGCAAGAACAAACATTGCAAAGTTGAAGGAAGAGACTAATCTGTAAAGATAGATGATTAAGAATGTCAAAGGAATAAGGTACCTTTGCCTCCCCGGTGATATAAACGTGAAACAAAAACTACTTCTATTTAGCATTGTTTTCGTCCTTAGAAAGAAGCAGTCGAGAAAAAGCAAGTCCAGTAGGTACAGTCGATCCAGTAATATTTGAGCTCTTGAAAGGAGGGTCTAGAATGGATTTTAGGGTGGCGACTGCCAAAAGAACTTCGATAGCGATCTATCGGAGAATATCTGCGTCCATTGGCTCGGAGAGGTGGGATATCCTGCAATCCAAAAATTGGCCATCGAAACTTCAGTTAAGTTTTTGACTGCGGTAGTGCAAGTTTTTGGGCGGTGGGCTGGTTTCTTTCTATCTTATCACTATTCTTCATCATTGAAAGGATGCTTTCCTTCGAAATCCGGCTGTGCCTCCTCGTGAATCA
This sequence comes from Levipalatum texanum, assembly GCA_014805385.1. Taxonomy (NCBI): domain Eukaryota; kingdom Metazoa; phylum Nematoda; class Chromadorea; order Rhabditida; family Diplogasteridae; genus Levipalatum; species Levipalatum texanum. Next base: position 12,662 of record JACMIG010000352.1, read on the forward strand.
CTATTCTTCCCCGTAGATCCTTTTCTCGGGGGGGGGGCGCGCGCGGCGCGGGGGGGGGGGGGGGGGGGGGGGGGGGGGGGGGGGGGGGGGGGGGGGGGGGGGCGAAAAACTNGGGGTGATTTTTTATATCTTTTAAAAATTCTTCACAATTTTTAGGTATGTTTTCTTTGTAATCCGGGCGTGGCAGCGCGGTTAACCAGTTTCATCCCCGTGTTTCCCTTTTTCTCCCCCCCCCCCCCCCCTCGCGGCCATCGGACTGGATGATCGTGCACGGGCAGTACGGCAGGGTGTTCCCCTGGTCAAGCACGCACGCTAAGCGCAGCGATCGTATCGGAACTCAATCGCAAGAAATTAGACCTAAACATGCCGCCGACTTCTCCCTCGATCCACGGAACAGGATAAAGCACGACACTTGCACATGCCTTAGGGGAAGTGCATTCTTGAGGCACGAAACTTGCACATGCGGATACGTGAATCCAGAAGCCCAGGCATTGCCTGTTTCATTGGGTAGGTATAATGTATGAAAGAACCTGTCATGATTTTGCAGGATTCCTTGGAAATGCTAGAATTCATGAAAGCACACACCAAAGGTATTGCATGTGTCGTTCGAAAGGGGTAACGTATGAAAAAGTATACCTACCACAGACTGCTGGTTGGTTCCTCACTCGAAAAGCTTTGCGCGTACCACGATCGTAATATTGCATAGTGCACATCTGACGAAACATATTGGACCATTCGGGTTCATGGCAATAGCCAGCTCATTTCGCACATGAAAGCGCTCAGAGCGGAGTGAAAGCGAGAACTGGATCGAGGATCGGCACGCTCCATCTCCAACCAAAGGACTATAGGATTTCCGCTTGCAATTCTTCATCGTTTATTGTGGGGGTGCAGAAGCAGTTCCTTTTCGCGTTCCGGTTCGCCTGTTCTTTCTCAATTGTTCTCTCTTTTCTCTAACCGCCAGACATGTTAGAGAAATGAGAGAACAGTGAGAAGAAGAGAACAGGCCGTCCGCAACACACAAAGGAGAAGCTTCGGCTATGTGAGTCTAGAGGTCTTTGGACATTATTGAGGCCCTTTGACGTTATAGAGGTCTTTAGACGTCCTTGCACATCATAAAGGTCCTTATGTGCCCGAAGACGTCGACGAGGTCGACGAACTTCGCTGAGGTGGTCCTGGAGGACGGTCGCAGACGAACGGTCGGAAACTGTTGTAATCATGCTGCTCGTCTACGACCTCCGAAGACGTCGACCTCGTCGACCTCTTCAGGCATAGTTGCAACAGTTTTCGACCAGCTCGACTACGACCTCCGCGTCGACCTTCAGGACCACCTCAGCGACGTCTGTAGATGCTCGTCGACGTCTTCGGGGATGGCTGCCAAAGCTTCTGCACCCCCACAATATGGTTCATGGCAATAGCGTATACACTTTGCTCACGGAGCGGGATGAAAGGGGACTGGATCGCGGATCGGTACGCTCGATCTCAAGCCTAACAAGGGGAATTACTCGAACCGGCCTAAACGGATCCGGGCATGCAATACTCCGTTGAGAAGGGGACGTCGATGAGATCACGGAATGATGTTATAATACTTAGGTGCTAGAAATCTGTTCTTGATGAGATATAGCAGTTCAGATATCGTCCGATTTTTCGCTTTTTGCACTCTTTTGCCAGGTTTGCAACGATAAAGGCACTCTCAAGGCCCAGATTTATCGCTAAATCACCAACTATGAATCGTTGAGCCACCTAGCGATGAATCCGGTCCTTGAGAGAGCCCCTCTCGTTGCAGACCTGACAAAAGGGTGCAAAAAAGCTTAAATCCGGGCGATTTTGAACTGCTATATCTCATCAAGAACTTATTGCTAGCACCTAAGGAACATCGATCCGTGATTTCCTTTATGTCCCCTTTCTAACGGTGTATTGCATGCCCGGATCCGTTTGGGCAGGTTCGGGTAATGCCCTTGTAATGACTTTAAGATTTCCTCCTGCAGTTCTTCCCCGTTTAAGCAGTCGCTACAATAGAGCCGTAAACATTTTTCTTTCCTTCGAATCCGAATCAAGGTTTGAACAAAGAAACAGCTGTCAAAAAAGTTGTGAATGATGATCCTTTTCTGCAACATCACACCCGGACCTGAGTAGCGGGGCCAAGCATGCGCCGCCCCTCTACCTGCGATGCGCAGAGAGTGAAAGCTGAGCGGACACAAAGCATGCACAAAGAAGCAGTGTCTCAAAGAGGCACCCTCCACCTCTTTCCCAAATGAGGTCCGAGCGGAGGCTTTTCTCGTTGTGGTCGCCTGTCTCCCATCCCCGTGCGGTCATCCTTTTCTCCGTCTCCATCGTCGCCTTCGTCTTGTGGGCACTACTCCGTCCCTCCTACGACAGGTGCCCTTCTTTACCTATTCACTCATAGTCTTTCCGAGAACTAAAGTCTAAAGAAGAGTAGAGAGCAACATTTAGCACCTCACAGTGATTCCTTACAACAGATCGCTCGACGCTTCCCTTCGCCAGTTCATCACAACCTCGCCAGCGGCAGCAGCTCTTCCTCGGAACGGAAGCCTCTTATGCTGGGTCAACACCGCGGAGCAATACCATGATACAAGGGTTGGTTTATCTGATGAGAACAATCTGATTGCTCTCGTTAAAGAAGGACTGGGAGCAATTTTGTAGCCACAGTGTGAGTGCATTTGCCCATACGTCTACGTATTGAAATGTCTGCATTTCAATACGTAGACGTATGGGCAAATGCACTCCACTGTGGTTGGCATTGTGCCAAAAAAAGTTGCTCCTACTCCTTCTTTAATGCCTCGACCACAAATTATTTGCTCACCAGTTATGCAATCGGAACAGAAGTACCCAAGTTGATGGATATTCTATTGAAAGCGTTGAAATTTCCCTTGATGTAATCTAAAATAAAACAATTACGTTTTTAAATCTGCGACAAGAATTACACGATCAAATACAACCATCTTGCCGTGAACATATCCAAAGCGCTGGACACAGATGATGAAATCATCGTAGGCGATGGCGTCGTTGAGATACTTGAAATAAGATAATTTATATATAAAACGTTCCCGACCTCATGACCCCACGTACCTCCCTACATGATAATGGGGAATGTAAATGTATGTATATAATGTAAACACTCACCTCGAGGGATTGGGTACAACGCTTGCCATGGGAAAGGTGGCAGATATCCCTGACGTTGTTGAGAAGCCGCGACATTGTTCGACGAATGCGGGCTCGGACGGTGATTTAAGAGTACGATATTTCTCGCACAATTGCGCGCTGTCGAATTGGAGCGCGCGGTGGGTCAACCTACTGACGCGGGAGCCATATTGAACCGCGTTCCAACGCACGAATATCACGATTAAGATTGCATCATTTCATCGGACAAAATATTAATTCAGCAGATAATCTAGGAAACATAGCAACAGCCGAATACAGGATATTCTACAGCACCCGGACGCGTTCTAATTCACGCGGATGATCATTCGTATCGTTGCCCTATCACTGATGATGTCTCGAGAATACAGATTTCTTCCAAACGCGACCAAAACGAGGCATTTAATCTGCCGAATTTGGAAACGTTTTGATCAAACATCTTATGCTGAACTATAATGAATGCCTGTCAGGGAATGATCACTCCTCGTAGAAGATTGCCGCTCTAACGAATTGATTGCTGAACGTCTTCCCATCTTCTCTGTGCGATCAAGATACTTGAACGACTTTCCATCGCTGAGCATGAGTGGCACGACGCAAAAGATGCCGGTGTTTATGGTGGCTCTGGAAGTTTCGGTGGAATCTCCAGGGAGTGTCGTATATATCTCGATCTCGATTGGTAGCCCACCTCTCCCCTGGCCAAGGTGCAAGACCTTGAAGCGAGCAATCCCTTGACTTTTTATATTTACGATCGCGGTATACCCTCTTTTAATGGGCAGGCGCCCCTCTTTTTACTCGACCTTCCCTTCTCTCTCCCTGCCGCTCCTTCCCCCTCCTCCTAAATAGATGAGCTCTTACTCCACTTCCGAACCCCGAACCTCATTCGTCCCAATTCCCTCCGCACTTCACTCTCCTCTCTCCCTTATTTCACTCGTCTTTGCAGATATGGGTTCCTAAGCAGCCCAAGATCGACATGATGCATCACGATTCGCAAAGCAACGATTGAACCATGAAAGAAGGTAAGCCATCTGAAGAAGCCGACCCACCCTAAGAATATGCGCATCCGTCCACGTAAGCATCAACCAGTTAAGTCGAATAAGAACTGCGTTCCATGATGTGAGGTGTACTTCCGAACCTCCGAGAGTCCACCGGGGGAAATTTTTGTCCATTACTCCGCAACCCTTCGACAGATTTGTGAGAGTTAAACAAATTGTGTTTCTGGTAGTCTGACCTCTGTTTTGCGTACTTGGATGATGATCTTCGGGGTACCGTCAGGACTTGGTGACGTGTTCCTAGTGATCCATAATAATAAATGGTGATCCACTCCCAGCTCCCCCATTCTCGTGGATCCGACCTCTACCTTTGCTTTCCAGGGTATCGTCCAAACCAAGCCCATGCGACCCGCTAGCACCGATGAAGAGCTGGACGGACGGTTCTGGCAACCCCGTTACAAGCGTGTCATGCACCAATGGTGAGTGCTTGCACGGAGAGGGAAAGAGGGTCCTCCTTGGCAGAGCTCCCGCAGATCGTCAAGGATTGCCTCGTCAGCGCCAATACTAACTGGGAGTCTGAGATGATCGTGGCACAGTGTGCACGGGGGGAAATGCTTCATAGGCTGCTCCACCACAGGGATGGCGTATTACGAAGACTACTTCATGGGGGATCCGTAGCCAAAAAGTTTACCTGTGAGGGTACCATGCCCTTCGATTCGGAGGAACCCCGGCATCAGGTTGTTCTCCTCACTTGCACATAATATTCATTTAATTTTTACCGATTCAGTGTTGTAAACTACTAGTTCACAGTGATGTGTACGGATAAAGTTTTGAAGTGCGAGACCTCTCCAAAGTAGACCCGGAAGGGTTTCACTTGATAGGTTCAAACTTTACTTGCACACACTTATTGTAAGGAGGAATGCAGCGAAGAACAAATTTTTAGAACATCACAACATATATCGAGGCATTCACCTCTTTCTCTTCTGCGTTCCTCTCTTGATCGTCGTCCAGGTTTTCTTCGGTCTCCTCTCCTACTTCATCATCATGTGTTCGCTGTCATGCCACCTTCCTTCTGTGCATAGATGCACTCCTTAGCGATGTCGGTCAAGGACGGCACGTTGATTCGAAAAGTCCATATCTGAAGAAATTATCGAACGATCCTGGATCTTCCACCAAACCAAACCTGCATGGACATCGGATTCCTGGTGAGGGCGTCGTTATATGCGATAAAAAGTACGCGGCCATCGTCGAAAATATCACGAAAAACTAGGTCGTACTTCTTCGACAGAGGAATAGTAAGAAGCATCACCCTGCGATGCTTGTATTTAAAAATTCATTCAAGTGACAAACTCTGCATTGAAGGTATCGATGATTCTGAGCGATTCTTCACCTCGAGTTTGATCAACAATGAATCGATTCTTGTAGACAATTGAATGAATCGCGAAGTCGATTGATTGAAGTGACAAGTCCATAGTGCGAAGAATCGCGCCGGTTGAAAGGTCATACTGCTTCATTCCTTCCTGAAAGGATGATGTGAAATGTAAAATACCAATGGGCTCCCCCCTGTGAATTTTTGATCGGTAATCATTTTTTTAGCCAATTCAACTAATTCGGGCTGATTCCGTAAAATGTTATGTAGTTTGTAGATTCTTGTAGCTAAAGATACTTTTAATAAGCGTAAAATACTCATGACAGAACTTGAAATGCAACAGACTTGTTTCGGATTAAAAATCATCCGAATAGAAATAATCCAGTGGTAATTTACTTGATGCTCGGCCCAGAGTGTCCGCCCGATGAGACCGCGCAACTCTCCATTCTTAATGGTGAAAGTTGATTTTTCCATTGTGGATATATTTCCTTCTGCGGACGTTCTCTTGTCCATTGTGAAACTATTCGCTCCTGCAATACTCTATTCCTTTGAAAGAACTTACGATCTCAAAAACCGCAAATATCGAATACTTCAAAATCTTCTTGGAAACAAATGGCAAGAGCCACAACGTCATTCATCTGTTCGTCTAGGGAATTAAAGAAATAAATCTGAAATTTATTTCGGTAAAAACAAGGATTTCGATGCAGGTTCTTGAGACCTGATCATTAGGGAGTGCTTCTGACAGCTCTTGCGACAGCTTTAGCATTGCAATCGGTGCGCATCTCTCCACTATGCCATCTAAATAATAATAAGTGATTCTGTTAACATGACCGAGGTTCCACTCGTTCCAATCCCTATGTGTTCTAAATAAATTCTTAAAAAAAACTAAATAAATTCTTAAAAAAGGTCAAACTTTTATCAATGGCGAACGGATGGAAGTAGATTGTTATACAGTTATCAGTACTGGAATACTCCCAATCATAAATTCCTAAAGACCTGAAAGAATTATTTTTAATTAGATAATGACGATAATTTGTATATTCACCAGTTCTGCAATCGGACGAGCTGGACAGTACATGACGAATCTCCAATTGGGAGCATCGAAATTTCCTTCCAGGTATTCTAAATAATTTATAATTTTAATAAAGCGATATGAACATACAGGATCAAATACAGCGATCGTTCTGTTGTCATTTCCAAAAATACAGACGATGAATTCGTCGTAGAATATGGCGTCATCCAGATCCTGACAGCGAGACGATTTCTACGCATTTTCACGAATAACGCACCGTGAGAGGAGGAGTACATCGCTTCCGAAGAGACAACTGACAAATTTCCTTGACGTTATTTAGAAGCCGCGACATAAATAATGGCGTGCTCGGGCGACGATTTGCGTGTTCCAGATTGCCCGCATCTTTGCGAACTGTCCGATTAGAGCGCGCGGTGGGTCAACCATTGACACGCGAGCCACATGTTCCGCATAACCACGGACGAAAACCACTTCTCTTGATGAAAATATTTATTAAGCATAACGAAAATGGGAACAATTCAAATACAAGTAATTAAACAAGATGATAGTAGTACAAGAAGAAGGGGGCGGTAAATAAGACGAAAAACATCAAAATCTGCTCATTAGTTGCGAGTCCGCTTGGATGCGGGAGATCCATCATCGGACTCCATATCCTCTCCGTTCGCGATTTGCGACTGCCCTTCGCCCAAATTGTTTGATTCGTCATTCTTCTCTTCATCCTCCTCTTTCTCATCTTCGTCCTCCTCTTTATTATCTTCCTTTCCATTCCCGATTTGTGGCTGTCCTTTATTTCCGTCTCCTTCGTCTCCGCCATCCTTCTCAGCATCTTCCTCGCTGGTCTCCCCTTCGCCTTCCTCTTGCTCATCTTCGCCTTTCCCTCCATCTTCCTCGCCGTCTTCGCCCTCCTCGTCTTCCTCTTCCTCTTCATCCTCTTCGTCCTCCGATGTGTCTTCAGCATCTGACATGTCCGTTTTCGCGCCACCTACGGTATGCTTATGAATCCATTCCTTTGCGATGTCAGATAAGGATGGCACGTCCAAGCGGAACGTTGTGACCTGTAAGAAGTTACTGGACAGCGAGTTTCCTCCCGGAAACCCCACCAGCTTAGCAGTCAAATTTCCTGTGCGATATCGCCACTCTCGTCGTTTCACGTATTCGTCGACGTAATGTACGACGAGCACACATCCATCCTCGACAATATCACGAAAGGCGAGCATGGTCCGTTTGAACTTCGGAATACGCCGAATCGCCTCTCTGCAATACTATCACTTATTGAAGCTAACGTAGCCACATACTCCCCGGTCGCGGAATTGACGATCCTGAGCCACTCTGGACCATCTTGACCAATGAGAAATTTATTCCTGTAGACAACGGGTGCATTCAAGGTCCAGTCGATTTGTGAGCTGAGAATCGCTCCAGAGGACAGGTTGTACTGCTTCATTCCTTCCTGCATGGAACAAAATTTTTTTGAGTCAAAATAAAGGAGTTTGAAAAATTCCGTTTCGCAAAACAGATTAGGTTAATTGTGATCAGATTGCCAGTTCCCTATTCGCAGATTTTATCTGACATTAAAGGGTCCCTGCCACGAACATTTTCGTGACCAAACTGGATGTGGGGGCATATTCTTGAGAGCCCACTGATTACTAAAAAATAAGGAAAAAGTTTG
>JACMIG010000352.1:20971-34709 GCA_014805385.1 Levipalatum texanum
TGCCGCCGGGATGCCGCCGAAGTGGGATGCCGCACGTGTTTGGCGGCATCCCACGGCAGCATTCCGGCGGCATCCCACATTTTCAAAGTCTATATTTCACGGAAAAAAATGATTTCCCAATTTTTTCCTTGTGTTTTTGTATTCAGGAGGCTCTAAAGAACACATCCCGGTGTCAGTTTAGTCACAAAAAAGTCGATGCAGCTCTCCTTTAACACCGGATAATACCATCTTTATCGTTACTGAACTGTCATCTGGGATGGATTTTCCCGAGGAATGGCAAAATTACAAGCTGTGAAATCTTTTCCTCGAGGTGCATATGGATGTTCAAGTGTGGGGTGCCGCTGGGATTCCGCCTCTGATCACGAACAACTTGAGCATCCAAATGTGGCGGAAAATAATTTCCAATCTTTTTACTTTTGTTTACGCTACTTGAATTCATTCCCACTTCCAGTGTGGTAAAGAAAAAAATTGGTGGCTGGTACCCTTTGATCATTTACCGGATCATAACGGGCCCAGAGGTTCTGCCCGACGAGAAAACGAGAATTCCCTTTGGTTATGTTGAAAGTTGGCGATTTGTTCACTGGGAAAACATTAGTTCCTGAAGAAAGTTCTTGAAGAGAAAAATATGTATGTTTTTACCGGAAATATCGTAATCATGGGTATGTCCAACGAAGCGCATGATAAGTGCCGCCACGTCTCTATTCAGTTCATCACGTGAAGTGAGGATCTTAACCTAAAACGCTCTAGGAAAATTTGGTTTGCGGGTCTTTCTTACTTCTACTGGTTGCAGAGGTACAGACATTAACAAGATCGGCTTGTGTTTCTCCACAATTGCAGCTGAAATATGCACAGAAAAATATAATGTGTTTGCAAACCTTTGCCGATGGAGAATGGGTACAAGTGGCAGTGATAGATGTTCCCATCTTTAGCAGATTTATCGTAATCACAGTATCCTATGGACCTGTAAGAATTCTGACTGCAAATCCTTCTTTAACTAATCCATTTTTTATTTGCGACCGCCGTGATCTTCATAACATCGAGGAAAAAACCAGTATGTACGAACCATTTATGCAAGCGGAAGAGCCGAAGTGGATTTGATCGGTATTCGATTTGCAGCATCGTAACTTTCCTCGACGTAATCTAAAATGAATCGTTTGTTTGTCGTTTTGCAGCGATGAACTTACCCGATCAAATACAACTATCAAGTGTGAAAATTCATGGCGCTCGATGCAGACAATGAATCCATCGTAGAGAATTACGTCGTCCACGTTCTAGCAATGACAATAATTCTGCACATTTCTAAGGCTCACGCACCTGGAGTGGTAGCGTGAATCGTTTAGGAAGAGAAAGTCGGCAGATATCTTCGACATTATTCAGAAACCGCGACATGGCTCAATCCAAAGCGGCTTGGTCGATTGCACGAGTGCTTGAGATTTCCCGCATTACTGAGTATCTATAGTCAATTAGAGCGCGCTATGTGTCAGCCAATTGACGCGGGAGCGAAATCTCAACGCTCTCAATGTATGTTCGTGAAAGATTAGCAAGGTTCTATAATTTGTGAGAGACTGTCTGTCTACTCGTCATGAGTTGAATAGGTGCTTCCAGGAGACAACAAGGGTCCAGCTAGGAGAAGACAAAAATACTGTACACTAACAGTTAGAGTATTTCCCCATGGAGGGGTAACCTGCTACGAAGAAGAGAAAGACTCTGGATGCGCGAGATGGGAAAGAGTGCACGGTCAAGAGAGATGCAATTACTAAAGATAGCTGGATGAATAAGACCCTTGCTAACGAGCGATCAAACTTCCAAGACGGGATGCTCCCCTGTGGAACTACATGGGAAGCCGATGTTTGACACGAGTCGAAAGACGAGACGGAATAAACTTCCCAAAGCGTCAAGCGCGAGAGATTCCTGAGGAGACGATGACGATCTCGGGATTTGTTGGCAATGAGGACCGGAGATGAAAGACGGAGGAGGATAGTTAAGACACCCAAGACTTTCCCATACACTCGACTTACTGAATACATACTGATAACATATTTATTATGAACATGAGCATCGCATCAATATGGCGAGGAAGCAGAGGAATTCGCCTACTTACTTTCTCGTATCGGGCTGACAATGAGGGTAGAGAGGGACGACTCCTTTCTCTTGGATAGAGACGTGATGCGCTGCCAGGGGTGTCGAATACAGAGGGGATTCTAGAATGTGCGACGAGTGAGGAATAGAAGGCCGATAGGGTGGAGGTGTCAAGTTATGAGGTCATGGGAATATTCCCCTGGGAGAAATGAGGACAAATGCATCATGCATGCATATCGTGTCTGCATAGAAGCAGGAGAAGTACGACAATATTCCCATTCAGAATATTTAAGCTTCTGCATCACATCTCTTGATGAAGATATTAATTCAGCATGCATGAAAGAAATCCACCCCAAGGAGTTAGACCATTAGCCTGAAGGGTCCACACCTTTATGAATGAAAGTAAAAAAACACATTGCAAGAATTCCAGAAGGAATACAACACAAATGATCCGAGTAACATGGAAATCTATTCACTAGTTGCGAGTCCGTTTAGCCGCGGGAGATCCTTCGTCGGACTCCGCATCCTCTCCGTTCTCGATTTGTGGCTCTCATTCATTCTCGTCTCCTACGTCTCCGCTACCATCATTCTCAGCTTCTTCCTCGCTGCTCTCCTCCTCGCCCTCCTTTTCCTCGTCTTCCCCTTCCTCTTCCTCGCCCTCTTCTTCATCTTCGTCTTCGTCCTCCGTCGTGTCTGCCGAATCTGATTCCGAAGTCGCGCCACCTTCGGTCTGCTTATGAATCCATTCCTTTGCGATGTCCGATAAGGAGGGCACGTCCAAGCGGAACGTTAAGACCAGAAATGAGTTCCTGGATATCGAGCTTCGAACCAAAACCCACCTGCTTGTTAGGAGTCGAAATGCTTGGGCTACATCCCTTTTCCTTCTCTATGAACAGCACGCAACCATCGTCGATAATATCACGAAAGTCGAATGCTATTTTACTCGGCACTGGAAACCAGCGAATCGCCTCTCTGCAAAATAGTGCCATATATTGAAGCTAATTTAGCCACCTACTCCTCGGTCGCGGAATTGAGAATCCTGAGCCAGTCTGGACCGCCTTGGCCAATGAGAATTGTATTCTTGTAGACAGCTTGTGCGTTCCAGACCCAGTCGAATTCCGTGTCTTGAATCGCACCAGAGGACAGGTTGTACTGCTCCATTCCCTCCTGAAAGAAAATTGCAATAAGATAATTGCTACATTGCATTGATATCCACACTAGGTCCCACAATTTGAACATCCGAGTCGGGGCAAACATTTCCAATTTTTTTACTTTACCTGTGAGGTCCTATAATAATCCATCCCGACTCGTAACGATAAAAATGACTGCAAGGTATCCTTTAGTAAAATTTACGTCATGGATCCAGAGTGTCCGCCCGATGAGAAAACGTGACGTCCCTTCGTTTATGGTGAAAGTCGGCGCTCTGTCCACCGGGAAAACATTAGTTCCTGCAGAGTTTTCTTGAAGAGAAAAAATCTCCATTACATACCGGAAATATCGTAAACATGGAAATATTCTTCGTAGTGTATGATGAGCGCAGCTACGTCGAGATTCAGTTCGTCCAGTGAAGTGAGGAATTTAATCTAAAACTTTTTTTGCAATTTTTTGTTCAAGATTTTCATACAGCTATTGGTTCTTCAGGTACAGATAACAGCAAAATCGGCTTGTGTTTCTCCACAATTCCAGCTGCAAAATGTATAGAGAAATATTATGAGTTTTTCAAACCTTTGTCGATGGAGAATGGGTACATGTAGCAATGATGGATTATGTCATATCCACCATCTTTAGCAGATTCTTCGTAGTCATAATCGCAGAATGCTATGGACCTGTAAACATTCATTTAATTATAGCAATGTCTTCGCGTTAAATAATTCATTTTTAACTTGCGACCACTGTGGTCATCATAACATCGCTAAAAATATAGTATTTTCAAACCATTTTTGTAATCTGAAAAGTCGAACGATATTTGATCGGTATTCCGTTTGCAGCGTCGAAACTTTCCTCGACGTAAACTAAAATTAACTGATTGTTTGTACTTTTGCAGCAATGAACTTGCCCGATCAAATACAACTATCTCCAAGTGTGAAAATCCATGGCGCTCGATGCAGACAATGAATCCATCGTAGAGAATTAGGTCGTCCACGTTCTAGCAATGACAAACATTTTCGAAAAAAATTACGTACCTTGAGGGGTAGGGTAAAACGTTTTTGATGAGACAGACTAATTCTGCACATTTCTAAGGTTCACGCACCTGAAGAGGTAGCGTGAATCGTTTACGAAGAGACAACCGGCAGATATCTTCGACATTGCTCATTCCAATGCGGCTTAGGTAGTCGATAGCACGAATGCTTGAGATATCCCGCACTTCTGTTCATAGTCAAATTAGAGCGCGCGATGGGTCAGCATACTGACGCGGGAGCGACATGGTCCACAAAATCTACGCTTCTGCATCCCATCTCTTCATTAAAATATTCATTCAACATGCTTGTTGTGTATGTGTCTGCGCGTGTGAGTACTAGCGGTACAATAATAAAGGTAGAGTTTATTATCTAGCAGCAAATCATAGCGCGTTATACACAAGACTCAATAAATGTGCGTGGAAGCACCAGAGAGACTAGACAAGTCACTCACTCGAGAGGATGCAAAGGGACGAACTGAATTCTCAGCATGGGGCGGATGACCGCAACGCATAAGTACAATAGGTCAGAGGTAGTACAATAGGTCAGACAGATGACCGTTACTCGGATACAACACCTCCCCCCTAAGATTATAAATCTGACAAATAAAGGGGATGGGGAGCGTTGTGGGACATGAAAAAATGCTCCTCCTGAGCTGGACTACAGGGAAAAGGTGAGATCGACACGGGATCACCTTGGGGCAAGGACTCCTGGAGCTCATTCGTGAGGGTCTCCGTCAAAGGGGATTCACTTGATCTCGAATTCGGGCACGTCTCGTGGCGAATTTTGAAGCAATCTTCTAGTAGAAGTCGAAGCGAGGTTGTCCCATCCATCGTCGTTGATCTTCACTATGCCAATCTTGGCAATCTTCTTGGACATCGGGTCCTCTTGAGGTGTCACGGCCGTTCCACTCGTGGCCGTCGTGACATCCGGAATCATCGATTCCTTCTCAAGTCTCATCTTCATCTTGACAGCGGGAATATCAGATTCCTGATCAAGGCTCTTCGTCTTGACAACGGAGATATCAGATCTCAGTTCAAATTCATTCATCTTGATGACAGGAATATCAGATTCCCGCACAAGGCCGTGCCCTGCTCCTCAGAATCAGGCATCTTCGGCGACTCTTTTGCATACATGCCTTCCAGTCTGGCTGTCGTCGACTCTTCCTCCTTGGTTGAGCGCACAGATATTGTGGTGGTGCCAAAGCTGTTCCTTTTCGCGTTCCGTTTACACCTGCGTTGCGTACCATTTTGGAGCGCGCACACGCTTTCAATCGCTAATAACTTTGTAATTACTCAAAATCATGAAAAATGTTCGCTAGAAAAGTTGTTCAGCTCATCGAGATCTACAAGACCATATAGCACACGAGTTACGAATATTGATTCCGATATTTCAACCAGGAGGCCCATTCATGTCCTTTTCCATGAAATCACAAAATCAATATTCGTAACTCGTGTTCTATATAGTCTTGTAGATCTCGATGAGCTGAAAAACTTTTCTTGCGAACATTTTTCATGATCTAGAGTAAGAACGAAGTTATTAGCGAATTAAAGCGTGTGCCCGCTCCAAAATGGTACGCATCGCAGGTGCAATCGGAACGCGAAAAGGAACAGCTTTGGCACCACCACAATATCAACTGTAGCTTCTGTATGATCTCTCGTCCGATGAGAGACGTCTTCTCATTACTGACGAATACCGCAGCCTTGGTGGACATCCCACCGTACTCGAACATGGCCTCGACCTTGCCGATAACTGGTATCGCAGTTCCGTTCGGGCATAGAACCCTAGCGGTGGTACTTGACATTGCAGGACAACCGATCATGTGCCAAGTATCTTCATTCATGATACTGCACTCGGCCCCTGTATCCATCAAAGTCTTCACTTCGTGTCCATTGACACGGATCTTTACAGCGAAACGGTCGCTGACGACGTGGGAGTCCTTCTGGATCACATTCACTTGGTAGGTTTCATCGTGGTACACTTGATGTACCTTCTTCTTCTTCTTCGACTTGTATGCAGGGATGGACTCTGCATCGGAACTCGAATCATCTACCGTGCACAATGCTGCCTTGTGTCCGTTGACTCCACACTTGTTGCAGTTTCCCTTGAACTGACATTCTTCAGCACTGTGGTCTCTGAATCCACAGCGCGAGCAGACATCCTGCTTGTTCTTGTACGAGGAAGGGTGCTTCTTTATGGCGTATACAGCGCGGGTGCCTTCAGTCACCGCATTCGGTTCCCTCTTCAGCTGCGTATACCGGTCGTAGATCGACAGCAAGTCATCCAAGGTCACAGCATCTCCCTTCTTCTCCGCGATATCCAACATTTTCAGATGAACGTCCGAATACCGTGGAAGGGTCCAGGGCGTGGAGAAATAGTAGACATTTCATTTCATCCACCTTGATGTTGGCAAATTGTGCCCGTGTTACTGCTCGATTGATCTTCGAAGCAAGCACCTTGATATCTTCGATGCCGTCCTTCGACATGCGAATATCAAGCATCCTTCTCCTCTTGTCAAATATAGACGTCGCGTCGCCGAACATCTTCTTCATGTTTTCGATAACTTCTTCCAGATCCATCTCAGAGGGTCTCTTGGGTGCGATGGCATCAGTTAGTTGTCTTTCAACAGACGTGCTGACGTGCCTCAACAGTAATCGCACTTTTTTCACATTTTCCCAATTCTTCAGGTCTTCTGAGAAGATGTCCGAGTGCCGATCCCACCAGGCCTCGAAGGTCTTGTCGTCGTCGGGGGAATATTCGAAAGTCTGTATCCGACTCTCGATGGCACTGATCGAAAATTGATCATGGCTTGATATGGTCTCAGTAGTTGTTGTTTGATTTTCCGTAAGCTTGGCAATCATAGCCTTCAAAGCTTCGGTCTCTGCCTTCTGTACTTCGGCACGAGCCTCCATTTCTTTCTTCTGATTTTGGATGATCGACATCATTGTCGACATCAACTGCGTGGCACTGGGCTCCATTCCCTCCGACATACTAGCGATAATTCGCTATGCAAGATTAATCGATAGCCACAGGCTAATCAATTAATGATGACGAAATTAATTGATTTCCACCGGAAATTCAATCAATAATGACGGAATTAATCTATTGCCACCGGCAAATCAATCAATAATCTTCAGGCGGGGACTGAACCACAAAGCACCGTCTTCTTTCTTCACAGCCAGATTGGAGGGCACCCGTGAGGAATAAACGGGGACGCCACGTGATATCTCAGTTGGAGTACTGAGAAACAGACAGGACAGACGGAACAATTCGCGAAAATCAAACACTGACAACTTGACGCGGTTCAGTAATCCTGATCGCCACTGTTGTGTATGTGTCTGCGCGTGTGAGTACTAGCGGTACAATAATAAAGGTAGAGTTTATTATCTAGCAGCAAATCATAGCGCGTTATACACAAGACTCAATAAATGTGCGTGGAAGCACCAGAGAGACTAGACAAGTCATTCACTCGAGAGGATGCAAAGGGACGAACTGAATTCTCAGCATGGGGCGGATGACCGCAACGCATAAGTACAATAGGTCAGAGGTAGTACAATAGGTAAGACAGATGACCGTTACTCGGATACAACAATTAGAGCGCGCGATGGGTCAGCATACTGACGCGGGAGCGACATGGTCCACAAAATCTACGCTTCTGCATCCCATCTCTTCATTAAAATATTCATTCAACATGCATGCGGGCAAAAACAATACTCGAAAGAATATTATTAAGAATACAAAAATGATGATCCGACCAATATAGAACAAATACTCATTGTCAGTTACGAGTCCTCTTAGACGCGGGAGATCCTTCATCGGACTCCGCATTCTCCACCTTCTTAATTTGTGAATGAGTATTGTCCGTATTGTCGGATTCATCATTTTTCTCTTCGTCCTCCTCTTCATTGTCTTCCTTTCCGCTCGCGATTCGTGGCTGTCGTTCCACTCCTTCGTCTTCGCTACCCTCATTCTCATCTTCTTTCTCGCTGGTCTCCTCGTCGCCATCCTTTTCCTCTTCTTCCCCTTCCTCTTCCCTTTCATCTTCCTTGTCATTTTCTTCATCTTCGTCCTCCTCTTCCTCATCTTCGTCTTCGTCTTCATATTCCTCGTCCTCTTTTTCCTCTTCATCTTCGTCCTCCGACGAGGAGGACGAAGAGCAATAATCATCAGAATCACTTTCCGTACTCGCGCCACCTTCGCTCTGCTTATGAATCCATTCCTTCGCAGTGTCTGCCAACGACGGGACGTCGACTCGGAACGTCCTTATCTGAAGAACTTTCCGGATAACATATCCCAGACCGAGGCTCATACAGTCTTATTCGGTGACGGAAAATAGGCATATATATACTGTATAAAAAGCAAGAATCCATCATCAGCGATATCACGAAAATTGAGGCAAATCTTCTTCGACAGCGGAACGCGAAGTACAAACTCCCTGGAAAAATTCTATTTTATAGATTAGTTTCTAGTCAACGACTCTGCTGTAACGGAGTCGACGATTCCGAGCGGGCGCGGTTCTCCTTCAGCTTGGGCAACAATGAACCGATTCTTGTATACAATTGGTAGGACCCGGAATTTCGGGAGTTTCAGGATGCGAAGGACGGCGCCGGTTGACAAATCGTACTGCTTCATTCCACCCTACAACGATGAATAATTGCAAATATGGATTAAAATCATCCATGCAATGCAAATAGGTAATTTACCCCATCACGTTCGGCCCAGATTGTACGCCCGATGAGAAAACGCATCATTCCTTTCTTGACGGTGAAGGTCGGCGGACAGCGCAACGGGAATACAGTCATTCCTGTAGGAAGTTTATTTTAGAAAATATTACTCTTCCTCCCAATACCGGATATATCATATATCTTAATACGTTTCTTGAAACGTAAGGATAGCGCCATGACAACGTTCTTCTGTTCGTCCAGTGATGAGAAAACATTAACCTAAACGGTCATTATTGATTGCGGAAAGTCGCGATTGAGTGGGACGGTCTACACTAAGACCTACGCAAATCAAGTAATAGCTACATCAGTACGCAAATCTTCCTATAGCTATTTCAGGTAATAGCTATATCAGTTTGCGAACGGCGAAATGCCCGGAGGAGGAGTAGCAGTAAGATTCCGTTTCTGTAAAACAGCTGGGGGCCATTGGTTCCAAGTGCACTTTGACCTGTGTCTGGTCTGGATTTCCAGTGACAATAACAAGAAAGTCTGCTCCTACTCCTCTTTAAAACAACTATTTTACGTATTTAGGTAAGATGTATTAGATTCTTACTTCTTCGGGTTCTTGCTTGAAAGCGTTCAGAAAAATCGAAGTGCGTTTCTCCACGATGCCATCTGTATAGTATATAAATAATGGAATGAAAAATCTAAGAAACCTTTGTCAATGGAAAACGGATGCAAATAGCAACGATATCCTCCAGTATGTCGATCGTAATCACAAAATCCGACAGACCTATAGGAACAGTAAGGTGAGCGTTTAATTCCGTTGTAGATACGTTACTGACCAGTTGTGCAATCGCTCGAGTTGGATGGATTTTGGTTCATGGGGATGTTTTGTTCGCAGAACTGAAACATTTTTCGCTGTGATCTGAAAAAATATATTTCGATAAATTGAGTTGTTGCAGCTATGAACTTGCCCTATCAAATACAACTATCTCTAAATATGAATAATCACAGCGCTTGATGCAGACAATGAATCGATCGTAGAGAATTCCGTCGGCCACACCCTGACCATGAGAAAATGTCGATGTAATATCGAAAAGAGTCACGCACCTTGAGGGGTAGGGTAAATCGTTTGCGCAGAGAAAGATCGCAAATATCGGATACGTTGCTGAGATGCGACATTGCTCAACGAACATGAAATCAGTCGAGTGATGGAAGACGCGAGATTTCCTGCACTTTCTGTCTACTATCTAATAAGGGCGCGCAAATGGGTCAGCCTATCAACGCGATTGCAGACACATCTCGTGGGCACTCAAAGAATAAGTTCTAATGATAATGCACTGCTAATGTTAACGACCAGCAATAAAAAAACGACATCTTCGACGTTTCCAGCTCCGCGCTTGTGTTCACTGTCTGACAAAAGGGGAAACCCAGCATCCCTCCCAAACCTATTCCTCGAAACTGTGGTTATCAACAAAGTCATGTCTGTATCTCCGGGTCAATTGAATATTTATCACGCATTCTGGGGCAATTGGTATTGCTTTAAAATTTGTTGGCTTGCATGAATTCTCGTATCGCACAGCTGTTTGTGTGCAGGTAGCTTGCACGCACAGAATCATTGCGTCCCTCCAATGTGAACATCGGATGATCTTCTTTGTTGGGAAGAGAACCGGTGATGACGGCCTGAACGAATAGATTTTTTTTATCGGCTATACAGTTTATTCCGCGTGAATTTCATATTTCATGTGAAAGAATCGCTAAGCTCATCTTAATTTCCCTTGTGCGAAATTCTCTCCAGTGACTTTTCCTGTCCAGAGACCGCATAATGGAGAAAAGTTGCGTGCGGAATTTTAGACAAGTTTGGATCGCCGATAATAACAATAATTCAAGTTACAATTAATTAGTTATTATTTTATATACCTGCGACAGCCATTCCTTGGAGTAGATTGGGATTCCCAGCTTCTTGAGACGTTTCGTCGTCTTGGCCGGGGCATCCTCAGTGGCAATGACGAGGTCGACTGAATTTTCAAGATTACTAGTTTATTTTGCAAAATAACTATTACTATTAAAGGAGGGGTTCGGGGACCTTCTGGTTCTCACACGTGACTATGTTCAGTTTTTAGAGCTTGAAAAATCCAATCGAATGGTGTATCTCACTAAGCATTTAGATGTTTCTATGGTGAGATAGAGCGTTTAGAACGCCGGGCCTGACGTAAAGGGACGGCGCGAAATTCAAATTTAGCACCTGCCATCATATTGGCAGCTTGCCAAATCCTCAGATCTCGCACCCTGTGCACTTTAACTTCTATCATTGTTATCTATCAGTGGTTTATTAATCAATTTGTTCCGTTAGCAAGCTGCCAAATTTCGACACTGAAGGTATCCGAACCCCTCCTTTAATTACAACTAAAATTGCGTAAAATTAATATTGCTATACAATTATTAAAATTGCTATAAAAATAAACTTACTAAAATATAAAATTGCTCACCTTTCGTGTCCGCTTTGAATGCCTGCCCAACGGTCAGAATCTGTGCGCCGATGCTTTGAGCGATTGTCTCCAAGAACCACTGAAAAAGTAGAGAGAGGCTGGATCTGAGAGGTCAGTTTCATCATGAACCTTTAATAAATAAACGACGACTTTTTCCAAACAATTCCACAAGGCCAACTACGAATTATAAAAATGCAAACCTTGAGTTCAGAATCTGCGCAGTGAACGAAAACGGAATTGTCCTAAACATTTTAACATTATCATGAAAGACAGATCAATCAATCGTACCCTGAGTAGATCGAGCTGCTTTCCTCGGTTCTTCATGTCTACCATCTTTCCTTTGAGAATATCGATTCCGGCGGGCAGCAAATATGGCTTGACGTGCACGAATTCTTTCTGCAAAATACACACGTTGTCCAACACTTTCGTTTATTTATTGTGTTTTATGAAAAGTTGTGGAGACTTTTTGTCATGAACCCGGGGCGTTCTAATTCCCACGCTATCGTGGGAAATGCAGTTATTGATCTACCGTCATCTGGCTACCAGTATGGTTCAGAAATACTCAAACATTCCTTCGCCAGCCGTGTTTCTAACAATGGTAAGTCATCAGATCATAAAACGGCGGTAGATCAATTGCTGCATTTTCCCACGCTAGCGTGGGAATTATAATGCTTCGGGTTTTGGTAATAAATCAAGTGTGCGGGTAGTCCGTCATATGCCCATACCCGCTCGTATTTCGTCGTCGTTGTAACAGCGATAAAATATGATAAAATAAAATATGATGAGGACGTCGTTTAGAAGCCGCGACATTGTTCGACGAATATGGATAGATTGACTGCTCGTTTACCCGCACTCTTGCGAACTGTCCGAATAGAGCGCTCGGTGGGACAACCTATTGACGCGCACGTGCGAATGTGCCGCACTTATCTTCCGACCCCGAATTCGCGCGTCCTAAAAACGCAAATAAATTATGAAGCCTTTATTCAGCCACGTGATAAGAATTCATCCAGAACATTGTAAAATAAAAATAACAACAGGAATGCCATCAAATTATGTCATTTTTGCAGGATCGCTTCGGCACGGCAGCTCTGGTTTTGGACTATATTCCTAGCTGAAATTCCGAATTCTCTACAGCCTGGTTTTCTACTCCATTATCGTCATGGCCATCTGATGCGTTCGTTATCACTACATTCAGGTTCTGTTCGTGGATGCATTCCCTCGCAATGTCCGCCAGAGACGGAACGGTGATGCGATAAGTGGTGATCCACAATAGTTCCAGGATAACGGCCAGATTTTCATTAGCATAATTATTAAAGAAGGACTGGGAAGATCTTCTTGGCAAATTTCCAGTCTTAATGGGAGTGTGTTTCTCCAGACGACGACGAATGGAAATGCCACAATTCGACTCGTCGATGTCTGGAGAAATGCACTCTAGGGTTGTCGAAACGGATAGTGAAATCCGCTTTTTCCAGACAGGATGTGCGGATATCCGCATTTCCAGACAGATCAATGCGGATATCCGCAATTTCTAGACGGTCTGGGCGGAGATCAGTCATTCGATAGAATTTTTCAAATGAAGAAGGACAACGTTGAAAGAATTCCGTTTCACATAGCCGACCAGTTGCTGTTTCTAAAAGAAAGTACAATTCCACGACGATACTTTTATCGGAAGATCTTGAGGACACTGACAATACAGGCTCAATTATCTAATGTACTTCACCCAAATTTCTTTCAGTAATCTTGAAAGAGCAAAGATCTTACCAGTTTCGCCTCCATAAGTGGAGCGTACTCTTTCTTATGGAATGAGGCGAGATGGGACCATAGGCTGCCTGTACTCCGTCCCTCCATTACACCCAGGACATCAAAATCAATTTAACATGTCGTGGGATTGTACTTTGTGTTAGAAACAGCAACTGGTTTGCCGCTGTGAAACGAAGTTCTTTCAACGTTGTCCTTCTTCATTTGAAAATTCCTGTCGTATGATCTCCGCCGAGACTGTCTAGAAATTGCGGATATCCGCATGGCCTGTCTGGAAAATGCGGATTTCTAGACAGAATGTGGATATCCGCACGGAATTCTGGGAAAACGGATATCTGCCTCCAATTTCCAGACAGATATCCGCATACTGCATTTCTCCCGTTTCTCCCGTTCATTCACTCAATGAACTGCTGATCTGCGGCTTATCATCCGTCAGCGTCTTCAGTTCACCCGAGAAGAACAGAGAGAACGGTGCAACAAACATTTCACCCGAGAAGAACAGAGAGAACGGGGCAACCAACATGGGGTCTATCGTACGAGTGCACAAAGATGGGAGAAAATCTACGAGTGA
>JACMIG010000353.1:8426-34649 GCA_014805385.1 Levipalatum texanum
CAGAGGTCCCGCTGGGAAAAGTTTTCGAGAAAAACGCTAAAAACCGTAGAAGCACTTTTATAAAACGCCATAATTAGACCCCATAACCGATTTCTCTTGGATCAAAAATGAAAATAATGCCCCCGAGGACAAAAACGTTAAAAAAATTTAAAATCCTTTCGGAGGTCAAGGAGTCAAATATTTTGGAATAGCGTATTTTGTTCACATTTTTTGTTCTAGAATGTTCTGTAATCGACTTTTGGCCGAACCAAGTATGTTTGGGTAATTAGGCCCTCGGGGCACACCAATGTGCAAAACCACTCCCCCCAGGACCCTTGGTTGCAACACCGTGTCCGGAGGATCCAATTTTGCTCAATTTTTACAAAAAACGCGTCTTAAACTCATAATATCTAAAGTATCTAGTTTCGCCCCCCCCCCACTCACCACTCCTCCACTCATTGTCAGGGCGCTCTCCCGATCGCTCGCTTCCTAAATAATAACTTGTATTGATATAAGATTTTTTCGTGAATCAAATGAGAACGAAGGTAATCGTCTCCGAAAGGTTTATTTCGTCGAAATATCTGCCCCTTACCGTTCTCCTCCCGCGTGCTCCATTGGTCCCAGTTTCGACCCCAGTTGCGGCGGCCGGACTGGTCGTCTGCAATTGGATGTTTGATTAGCTTCTCTCTTCAGCAGAAATGAGGACCATGGGAGCGATTATCTCCTTCTCCGCCGTCCCATTGATTGGCTCTGAAGTTGTCCTCTTCCTCAGGGGTGTAATAAAGGCGTCGATCCGCATTAGTGCGGCCGTAGTTCGAGCGTCCACTGTTGGAGCGCGTATCTTCTAAAGAAAATAATTCGATACTAGGCAGTTGCAATGTAATTTATTGTGGTAATTCAGAAAATCTTTATTTTTGTTATCTTTTCAAAACGGGCTCGTTTCGCAGCATTGTTTCTCGTTTCTCTTGCAGCCACGTTTTCATAATCGTCGGTTCTGGAGGTTTGATTGTCATACAAACCTGCGTGGTCTCGGTCCGGATTACTCCATAGACTGCCGAAGTGGACGTTGCCTGTAATGCCGACTTACAATTAGGCAAAGGCGGGGGGAGGGGGATTATGCACCAGATGGCCGACCGCTTTGACGCCGATCGTCAGCCCGCGCTGAGTTTACGCGTCTGCCGTCGGAATCTGAAAAGGAGCTAGAGATACTAAAACAGATTTTCCGGTTCGAACAAAGGGGATCATGTGGCCAAAACGAATTCGTAAATATCCGCAGTCTGTTAGTGTGGCACAAAGAGCTCCTGGTCCTCTTCGTTCATTTTGAGTTTCTCGCAGCGAAAAACTCAAAAAATAACTCTCATCGTGAGCCACGTTGGAGGTTGTTTGATCCACAATGACACAAAACAGTCGTACTGACCCTCTCTCCTGTCGTCGTACCGCCGAGGGCCGCGAGCTTGTTCATTCCGTCCACTGCTCCACGGCCTGTCGTCATTTCGCGGGCTCCCATTGCGATCTTGAAGGAAATTAAATTCTGCTAATCTAGAAGCTAGCACTGACCTCTATTGGGTTCCTCCCAGTGCACGTGGCCCTGTCGACTCGTGTTGCCGCGCGTGCTCGAGGAATCATCTGGAAACAAAATAGAAAATACAAATTTCCAAATACTGTCGTGACCCCGTTGTTCCATAGTTTGAGGCTTAGTGCTCGACTATGTTGGTCCCTACTCACCCTCTCCTGAGCGCTGGCCTTGTCCGGATCCTCTTCCTCGCCCTCCCTCTAGTCTTCCTCCCCTTCCTCCTCTCCTGTCGCGGGACTCCCAAACTCCGCCTTCCCATCGGTCACTGCGTGGCGTGTAGTCGCGCTCTTCAAGTGCATTATTTTATGTTGTTTCAATATTCGCGAGGGAAACTCATATATCCAATCAGATTGCATAGCAGAGTAACCTCGGCTGCGTTCTTTGGCTCGAGATTATTTACCTCGTTCCGGCTCTCCCGAATTTCCCCATTCATATCGACCGAACCAATCGGACTGCTCGGCAGGCTCGTCTACTACGGCGTCTGGAATGAGTGGATTGGCCTCTGTGGGTGGACAGAGATTCCTCACCAATGTTCCACTCGTAATCTTCCGGTCGAGGTGCCGGTCGCAGGTCATCGCGATGCTCTACAAAGAAGTCAATCGTTAAGTATGGCAGTAAAGTATTTTTATTTAATTTTACAAACACATAAAATGACTTATTTTATTCAATATTTCAAAAATAAACGGATATAAAAACTAACGCTGCTGCGTGCCCCGTGCTCGTCGGTTGGCCGTCCCTCGTCCACGGCCTCCGCGACCTCCACGATCGTTGCTTTCCACACGACCCCAGCCTCCTGGAATCGAACATCGTGCATCGATCGACTGGTCGATCGATAAGGGAAGATGGGTCGAACCTGCTCCGAAATCTGCTCCGAAATCAAGGTCTCCGGAACGAATGCCTCGTTCGAGGTCCTGGCGCACCGCTGACATCGACTCATTGTCGAATTCTTCAAAATGATTTTTTGTTATTGTGTCTTATTGTTAGAAAAATCTTAGAAAATTAAGGTTGGAAGATGTGCGAAGAAAGCATATGTACTTACGAGGTGCACCCCAGCCTCCTCCTCCTCCGCCTCCTCTCCCTCCGCCTCTTCGACCTCCTCGCCCTTCTCCTCCACCACCTCTTCCTCTTCCTCCACGAGCTGATGTGCCCCATCCTCCATCTGACCTATTCTCAACACCACCGAAGGGTCCACCACCGTAGAAGCCACCGCGGGCGCCTCCTGAATTTTGGTATTTTCCCTCATTGTCAGACAAGAAGCTGCAATTCCGTCCTATAAATTCTAGCTTCTAACGTTTCAGGAGACTTGTTTCTCCTTGGACCACTTTTTCGTTGACCTCGTTGTTGTGCTCACCTCTACCAGCCACTCTCCTTCCTCCTCTGCCTCTCCTGCCACCGCCTCCCAGCTCTTCGCCTGGATTCGCCCACGGTTGATAGACTGCAAGATGAAGACTGGTTTCATCTCCGTCTCATTTGTTCGAAATAGATGGGGTCACTCTCTAACGGCTAACCATCCTCACAGTGTCTCACCATAAGGGTCTAGGTTGAAATCGATCACAATTCCTCCATTGCCGTCGTTCATCCAATGATCATAATCCTCATCGACCATATAAGCGTTGAAGTTGTTGATGCGTTCGGCAATTGCGTCCTGATCGTCATCCGATGACTCATTCTGAAACGGGGGGAATTATTCAGTTTGGAAGTTTCTGGACTGTTGGAATGTGATACCCAATCTTTCTCCAAGGTACTTATTGTCGAGAACCAAAGAGCGGAAAATTCCCACTCTCGAAAAAACTTATGACCATAAAACGATTTTATGAGCGGAAAAAGAAGAGTCCGTCATTTCTACTTTTTTTTGGAAATTCGCCTCTCATTGGTGGTCGACAATTAGATATGTATCTTGGTAAACTTTATCTCGTTATTGGGCTTGATGTCAAAAGATTTTTGTTTTCAATGTCAAAAGATTTTCGATGGTCCTTCTTAACCCATTCCTTGGTCCCGCATACCACCATGACTCCTATGATCGGGTGCCGCGGTTCGGCCCATCCTTCATCAAGCATCATTGCCATCTCATCATGTAATTGGCGCAACTCCGCGTCGTCGTTGAACTCTTCCTGGGCGGGCCTCTGAAAATAAATCAAATATTTTCTAGGAAGAGTTCTTTTTTTAGAGGCTGAGACTTTCATTTTTTTCTTTAAACTCACAACATGAAGACGCCGCAGTTCCTCAAGCATAGTGTCCTCTTCGCTCGCATTTCTCCCTAAAAAGAACTATTTTGTTACAACATCGAAAACGCGGCTAGGCAGTCTACTATTCCCGCTTGGTTTTTCCAGTATTAATAAACGTCATAGGCGTTCTTGCCCACCTCGCAAGTAAGAGTCTATAATCGTGGGACGGCGCGACCTCGCTTGAACATCCGCGGGGTGCAGCCCTAGCATTTCTGCAAGGCACACTTCATTATTTTGCACTCCAGGCGGACTGATTTCGAAAAATTATTGATTACAAAGAAGTAGCAGCAGGAAAGTGTGGCAACATGACCGTCTAAACGAGGGCGCATTCGACAAAACATCGTCGTTTTCAAATGCTTGTTTTTCATAGGTAGTTTATGGGCTAATGCACTCCCATTTAGATTGGCATGGTGTGTCTATGCCATTACTTCTGATTACAACTGTAATCGAGCTTTAATAATCGTGCCAACCGTCTACAGTGAGCGGTGCTTGCGGATCTTGTGTGGTTGCTGGAGTGTCAACGGTAGGCGGCATTCGAGGCTGCTCCGCTGTCTCTGGCTCACCCATCATCTTTGAGTATGCCTTCGAGCAGCTGGAAAATGCGTTGATTGATTTTTATTTTTTATTTTTCCTCACCCCTCGCACAGCTTGCCGGCACAATCCTCGCAGAATGGCTTCCCTCCTCGTTTCTCGATTATTTCCATCAGAGCAAAATTCTTCTTCAGCATCGAAAGCCACCCTGTGTATGTCATGTTTCATTAGAATAGCTGAGGATTTTGATGAAAGGAAAAAAGAGTGTTGTATGCAGAGAACACGCTCATACGTATCTCAGTTAAATAACACGCAGTATTTGCAATTGAGCAATAGTTTTGTTCGGTCAGAATGAGCGAATGAAACGCTCTCCGGAATGTGTTTTTTTGTTTTGGTTACAAATCGGTGGATAGACCTCCTTTGAGCGGATGCGCGATGCGGTCGAAGGGGCAGTGGATGTTTCGGGTCCCGATCTTGTGGATGCTCAGAGCGCAGAGGGTACAGATCGTGTGGCCGCATACTGGAATGGACAATATCGATTTTTTTGTTTAAAAATACGCCGCAAACTATTTACATCCCGTTACAGCTCCGTTTTAGCAATCATTTTGAACGTAGAATTTACTCAACATATATTTGTTATCTTTTTGTACCCCCGGGGACCCCAATAGCCAATTAATTTTGGACGGAATAACGTCGGAAATTGTGCAGATGATTTTATTCTAGCAATATTGCAAACTTTGTAAACTGACTAAATACACGTGGCTTCTTTTTCTCATCGCTGGCTGAGTACTCTTCTTGGCAGATGCCACAGCGGGCTTCCGACAGAAGGCTCATGGAGGCGGCCGCGAGCCCGGCTCCTCACTCACGACAGGCCACACGAATACCCGTTGACTTCGGAATAAATACCTGAATAAAGAGTAATTAATGGGTCATTCGAATAACGACGAAACAACAGCACGGGTCATCAAATTTCGTCAAATGACGATGACTGTATTGCGCGGCTTGTGAAACACGTCAATCTTGAAGGGGGTAAATGGAACTAATAGTATGTTGCATTATGCTATTAGCAAGAATTCTCGGCCGATACGCGATAACAACTCGCTGGTTGGGAGAGCAGGGTGAGTGTGATAGCGAGAGCATAGCAGAGGAAAGGATGCGAGGGGGGGAAATCGATTCAGAAATGAGTTTCACAGCTGAATTGCAAACAATCGATAGGAAGTTTTCGCCATCGATGCTTATAAGCAAGGGTTTGGAAGACTGCTAATTACGAGGGCAATCCCAGGAGAAGACGTTTTTCTCTTCGCGCAATTTCAATGCGGCGGTGCCAGCGTGGATCAATAGTATCGGAATTCGCGCAATGTTGCGAGGTTGCAATCAGCTGCGATGGGCTGATAAACAACGATCGTACGTGGATGGTCGATTCACGTTTATTGCTGTTTATTGCAGCGCAACACGCAGTGCACAAGCTATTCCACGGATCTCGATTGTGCAAGGGTTCCTATTTGACGGAATATGAGATTGATTTATTCTCGTGTTCCTGTTGCACATTTTCACAGCCATTGAAAGTAAATATTTTATTACATTATTGTAATGGAATAAATTACAAAGATGAAATCCGATCATTCAGCGTGGATCCCTGAATGCCCATCGCACATCTTGCTCGATCTTCTTCTCCTTCTGCAGACTCTTCTCTCGTGCCTCCTTGCTCTCTCCCTTCCACGCCGATTTGTCGATGCGAATTGACTCGACAGCTCGAGTGTCATGGGCTCCGAAGTGGGTTACCCTGCAAGGGCCAAACTCATCAATGATGGGATACTGTCAGGAACAAAAACAACGACAATTCCTATGGTAGGGCGAAAAAAACAGCAAACGAATCAATTATGAGCCAAGCTAATCGATTGCCCAACAGAAGAATGAACTCACCGAGCCGGTCCTGCATCCTTGCTTCCGAGTCCCGTGCGATCGCGCTTGAGAATAGTCCGAATAGGGAACTTCTTGCCCTGATGCCAACTTTCAGATACTACCAAGAAGAAGTCATTTCTTCTAGTGCAAAAATTAGAGAAGCAGAGGTTTTAAAAAAAATGGCTTCTCTCGTTTCACTTTATCTCACATTTTGATTATGCTATTTTGCAAAATTTAGCTGATCGAGCTTTTGTTTCATCATCAATTATTTAGCTCACCTGTTTTTCCTTGCCGAGTCCGCCGTCTCCACTCCATCCTGCCTTCCTTAGCAGTCGGAATCCCGGGTTCCACTCGGGGATTATGAACCCCGTGTGAGCGGGAACACTGCGCTGAACCCGGACCTGCAAACAATTTGTTATGTTTAGCAATATTCTAGAAATGAAAGAGTCTTAGAAAACCCAGTATGTTTTAAAAGGAACGTACCAAGTGTGCGAGACTCGTCTGGTGCGCACGTTCGCTTCCTCGGTATTCCTGACCGCAGCCGCGACAGCGCAGTGGAGGGAGCTCCGAATCCGGAATAGGTTCACTAAAATGAGAAGATAATTTTTATTTTAGATTGTTTAGTAGTTATCACGATCGCTTTGTAAGGTGATTTTAGAATGAAGTCAAATATCGAAATAGTCTGGCTAAAATGGGAAAAATAATTTGCGTTTGACAAAACGTTCAAGAAATGACAAGCCCTTACAATTCATCCTGATAGTCCCTGCTCTCGAACCACTCCACGACGATCTCCATGAGGCGACGATGGCCGGCCTTCAGTGCAACGTCAGCAAACGACGCCCCCATGCGATCCAACAGCGACCAGTTGGCACCATTTCTGTAAAGCATTCTATAATATGTTACTGTATTTCATGTTTTTATAGCAATGAAAAATCTGCTCACTTTACAAGCCACAGCACAGTCGATGTTCTTCCAGCGCCGGCCGCGCAATGAAGTGCAGTCCACCCGTACGAATCTGCGACGTCCATGGATAGGCCTGACAATGAGAAATTATTTTTTTTATTTTACTAAATTTATTCCGAAGCTCGCAACTACTATTTACCTTACAATTAGGTGAATAAAAGATTAGTGAACGTACCTCGCTGTGCATACTGCCCCACGGTCTTGGTGTCGCCATCCGCCGCTGCTTTGAGGAAGAAGTTGACATCCCGTTCCGTCAGCGGTCCGACAGACTCAGTGGTCTGGGAAGACCTGAACGTTGTGTAGAGTTGAATTAATTCGAAAACAAAATCAAAGAACTCACTTATTCCTGGAAAGCTTCTTGACCTTCGGAATTTCTGGTTTGATGTCGGTCGAAGTAGACGGTACCTACGAGATATAGATTTAACGGGAAATGAAATAAATAAACACACCTCTGCAAGGATCTCCTCGTAGATGCTACGGACTTCCGCGCCCGTCAACGTTCCGCTCGATCCAGTCTGACCAGAGACATCTTCCGGTTGCTTTTCGTATTGTCCAGTGGGAGTGACGAAGAGAACACGGCGATGCTCCGGGATCTTGGACAGATCTTGCGCTTGCGATTCCATCTGCATAGCAACAACGATAATATCCTGAATAACAAGGTAATATATACAAGTAGCGAGTGATTCGGTAGTTGCAACGAAAAAGTACGAAAGTATGCATTAGTGAGTACCTACGGCCATTAGCGCACGTTTACTGCGGTTAGCAAAGCACTTTTTGGGAAATCACACCGAACACGAATGGCAGCACACCACGGGCTAGCCATGAGTTATGCTACATTTTTCGGTCATATTTAGCATCTTACGAGTAATTACCGATCAAAGTATTTCTGAAGTAAAGTGTACACGTGATGGAGCAGAGACAAAGTGTTTTCAAATTAGTTTGAAATGATACTCAAAGAAATAAAAAAATTGCACCGATGGTGTCATCGCAGAATGGTGCGAGTGCAGCAGTGATAGGTGCGAATCATTATGTTCGCACGACGGCGCGACCGCTGTCAGAAAAATAGCTCCATTTGCGATGAGCAATGTATTGTGCAATGTCCCGGCGGTTTCTCCTCTCCTGCGCCTTTCTCCTGATACTACCATGCAAAGGAGAAGTCAACTTTGCGGTGTCCACAGAAGAACCCTGGGATCTCGACGGACCCTGTCAGCCTTACGTTGAGGTATGTTCCTTTAACTGTTCTTATCACCAATATGCATAAGTAAATTTCGTGATTGGTGTATTACATCGTTGGTACGAAATTATTAGTCATTGATTCATTGTAGAGAGGAAGAAACATCCATTTTTTAAGAATCTGAGTCTGGCCATTGGGAAGATCGTTCAGTGCGCAGCAAACTGGACCATTCCTCCCAAGGTTTGTGATTATTTTATTCCATATAACTCTTTTAAACTCATACTAAGCACAATTTTGAAGGTCTGTACGAATTGCATTGACGAGTACATCAACTTCCGTCAAGTCGAGTACAACACTAAGAATCTAGTTAGTTTCCAATCAGTTTCACTAGAAATTTTGTCAGCAGTTTTTCCTCGTAAGATGGTAACATAATTTTGAAGGGAGATGGCATCCGTGCGCGTGACAACAAGTCGTGCTCCGATGTCATCTACAGCTCGTACCTTCTCTCCTACGTCAGCGAGCTCTCGGAGCTGGTGACTGCGCGAGTTTGGGACAAGTCACGATGCGATTGTATGTTTTAATCGAACTTGTGCCTATTTTTATGATGAAAATAATGTTTATTTCATTGCAGCATGCATTACAATCTCGTGGAATTTCACTGGCGGTTCGACCTACGCATACACTGAACACACGGAGACGTTTGCTGTGAGATTTTATTTTGCCCATCTTTTGTCTACATTTCATGCATGAAAAATTGGTTGTGTTCAGAAATTGAGAAGGGACATTGTGTTAAAACCACAAACGGGCTATTTTTCCACCAAAACGTGCTTGTATTTTGGGTTGGTCCTTGACGAACTTCAATTTCAGGACAAATTGTACATGTTCCGAGATTGCATCTCCAACTACACGGACGACGCGTCGCTGACGGAAGCTTTGGAGGGCTGGAGCTGGGGAGGCGCCGAAGTTTCGCAGAATGCGTCCGCCCTCTGCACGCAGTGCAAGGACTCCTTCGACGACCTTTACAGGTGAGTAAAAATTTAGTTTAATATTTATACGTGTAAACGAGATTTTTTCGTTCGTCGTTCCCTAGCCAAAAATGTTTTAAAAAATGGAATTCAATGACTTTGTTGCAGGTTTTATTGGGACATTTACATCAAGCCCGGCATCCAATTCTGCGTCGACTGCGAAACTACGGTTTGTTTTGTTCGATTGCCTGATCCTGTTAAAATAAAATTTATAGTTATCATAATTCTGTCATGTCAGATGAACGACACGGCGCGTCTCTGGAATGACGTGTGGCATTGCTCGAAGCCGCAGGATAAAACAAGGGTAACATTTTTCGCATTTTGCAGAGTTTACCCGTCAAAAGCCTATTAAGTGATTAATTCTTCACAAAAGATTTTCATCAAATCCAAACTTAATTTTTAAAAAAAACATTCTTATGTAAAGTCGTATAGGATGCGACTCTGGTGATGGTCTCGGCAGGCGCTCTTCTTCTCTTCACCCTCATCTTCTACTCCGCCAGCTACATTCAGGGTGGAGGACAGGAACGAATATTCCAGCAATGTACGAGTTTCCTTCGTTTCTTTATCATTTCCTGAACACTGATTTCATTTCTTTTCATATCTGCTAAATATGAGGAATTCGATTTGGAAAAAGCGTGAAAATATTTATCGCTTCAGATTCCCACCGAGCAGAGCCGCGCGCCGATCGCTTCCGTCTTATGACATCGTCGGCCTCCGATGCTGCCCTCGCCTCACGCGGTCATCGATCCAATCGGTCGAGTATCAGTAGTGGAGGCGGTCCCCGGATGCACATGAATGGTTCACGGGAACCTGGAGCTAGTACAGGACAGTAAATTTTTCTGAATTTTGTTTATTGAGGTTACCCACGCTTGTATGTAAGTAGGTTCCCAAGTAACTGTTGAACATTTTGTACAGACGTCACATGCTAGTAATGCGTAGACATTTCTCAAACATTTGTGCAGTATTACTTGTGATTCTCGCACAGGTACGTTAATGCGTTGTAAGTTTCATGTTCTCTACTTACGTGAATTGTTCGCTGCATAGCCAATCGTTTCTTTTGCTACGAGTATAAAGTGAACGATATTTTTAACGTTTCTAGAAAGCTTGATTGCGGTTTGAAACCATCAATATCGGCAGTTTGTGAACCTCTTTTCTGGAGTTCGCGAGGTCTTTCCAAGAGATGTGTTATGATAATGGATTCATTCTTCGAACTAAAATTCGCCAGTCGACTACATTCAACCCGTACTTAGAGGACTTATTGTAGAGGAGTCATGTCGCAGCCCCTCGAGGAGAACGTCGACCAGCTCACCCAGTACAGGGAGCGCTGCGCTGACCACGTCGCTGACCTCAAGGTTCGTTGTTTGGAATTTCAAAGCATTTTTTCGGGCTGCTTTACTTCAATTAGTACCTAAATACATATTTCGGTTGAATGAATTTTCTAACTAGCGCCCTTTTCATTAACAAATCCATCATGCACAGTACCATTTGATTCGGACTCTTTTCGATAAGGGCAGTCCTCTTCTCTTGAAAATATATAAATTAGTTTTGCAGGCTCTGCTGGACGAGTGCAACGACCGCGTCAACTCGCGCACCCAGACTGAGGAGACGTGCCACCAGGTATGGACGAATGGGGGAGTACGAGGCTTGTCGTCGAAATATATCATACATTTTTGCAATTAAGTTTACGTTGAAAACGTTCCGAAGATCTGTATCCAAGATTTTCGTAATTAATTGGGATAATTTTAGAAAAAATTCTGCGAGATATTTCAGAGATACTTCAGAAAAATATGTTTTTTTTTCATTTTGTTTAGGTGACGTTCTAGATCAACAAATACTCTAACGGACATAAATGATCAATTTTCAGGAGATGGTCGACTACATCCACCACCTGGACCACTGCGCCATGCCGAAGGCATTTGCTTCTCTCAAGTAAGCTCGCGGGGAGCCGATCACCTCCTAGAACACCAGACCGTGTGGAGTTTGTAGTAGAGTTCGCCTTTCCTTCCCTTGTCCATCTCTAGAGATGCCTTCTTGAGTGTAGCCAATGTCAAGGCTTATTCTTTCTAGGCGATAAAGAATATTAAAATGTTTCATCGACTGGTCTAACAAGTGAATGACCTCGCGCAGGAGAGGCTACCCGTGGTGGAAGATGAATCTAACGCTGCTATCATCAGATGAGATGGAAATCTAATTGTAAGATCGAGACAATCGATTGGTTGCCGATATTCTATGGATTGGCTTGTTTACTTTGGAAGTCCCGAAATAACTAGATGGAGATCAAAACTTCCGAAGACAAAGTTATCAATGACTAAGTAAACAATCTCGGGATAATTTTTAAAAATAACGCACTGTCAGTTAATGGGCATTGAAAAGGAGAAAATTTAGACAATACAAGTGGGTGGCTTGAGGAACTGTCCACTAGTGGAGGGGAGGAGCATGCCATGAGAGAGCATCCGCGGATCCGAGTGCAAATCCTCGAAGGAACTGTTCTGAAATTTGAGAGAATAGGGCAGGAACAATACTGTTGGTTACCCAGGCGGTACTCCGATAATAGTTGCTCACCTGCGATGGTCTTCTAGATCCGAAGATGGAATTGCGCGCACGAAGGAACGAACCGCGAGCAGCCTGGAAATTTCAATATTTATCAGAATACTAATGGTATATTTGTTTATTTCTATTGTGCCCCTGATGGGCCAATTCAGGCGTGTTCCCCTATATATCCCTTGTCTGTCCATTACGACCCTCTGCAGGTGCCCACTTATTCTCTCCACTTTAGTCTAGTGACTACCTGCCGAACGGAATTGGATTGTGTCAGAGACAAGCTGGCTGTTCCCCAGGGCATGAATGAATGTCTTGGAAGCATGGCTCGAATGGAAGTTTCGAGCTCTTCCGTTTATCCACTTTGGAGCTGCGTCCACTCGGACTTGAATAAAGGCACTCACGTCAGTGATGTAGGTGAGGTCGTGGGAGACTTTACAGCAGTGGAAGATCTGCAGTGATTATCTTTTGCTCTTTTTCATGTAAGAAAAGGGGCCGGAGATGATGCTTTGTAAATAGAAGGTAGTTAGTGTAATTATTGCTGTCGATGTTATGGGAAAAATCGTTGTTTCATCGTTGGAACTGTGATAGAGATAATGTGAAACCTAGACCAAATTCGTTGTACGCTATTTCTAAAGCAGTTTTTGCTTCCATAATGGATCGCCTGATGTAAGGATTCTACAAAACTGACCAAAACGACGAAGATGGAAAAGGCACAGAGGATGGAGCACATCGCAGCGGCGAGAACGATAAGAAAAGCTTCCGACGAGAACGATACCATGCCTGTAATGGGGTTGAGGATAGGGGAGAGGAAGAAATCCGGCGGACATTGAATGTTCCGGAGAGACAAATTACTCAAGCACGAAAAACATCAACAAAATAGACAGGAATTCATCCCATGTCGATTCTCCGTTCCATCCTACCCGGAAAATGAGAACCCTTCACGTGCGCAGTGATGGGTTTTTATGGGGACGGCGGGAATACCCTCGGTTCCCGACCAGGGGACGGACATGTGACGAATACATACAATCTACAGTACTCGAGGAGGACTCCCAGGGGAACCCCTAAAGTAGTCTCATAGTGTTCACAGTAATTGTTTTTACGCGGCCGGCTCTCGAGAGTGTGAGCAGACCAACCCCTGAATCCGTAACAAGTTCTCGCAGATACTTGAGAATATTCTAATGTTTGTCAAGGAGCGACGTAAAGAGGCGGAGATTCGCCGTAAGAAGGACGAAAAAATATGCCCCAACCTGCACGGGCGGAAGTGAGGCCGCCCAACCGACACAAAGTAGTCTGTCCAGGCCACTCCCTTCTAGCTGGAAAGAGAGGCCGACCGAACAAAGTGGTTTTCCGTCAATCATGACTGAACGGCTCGGACGTCAAAGCAGGCAGGGGCTTTTACCTTGATGGCCAGACGGCCCTTCAAGGATCATAGCCCAGAGCTCAGCAGACCAACCCGAGTCTCCCAGGATCCTTGTGCATCCATTTTTGGAAGAGCCCTTCTAAGAAACCGCCTGAAAGGAGAGGGATAAGTGTCCTGGGTGAGAAAAAGGTTAGTTGTTGCGTATGGGCCATTGAGCTGTAAGCGGATCAGGCTGCAGAGTTTGCAAGGAGGTGAAGAATAAATGTTAGGAAAGAAGAAGAAAAATAATTTGCTGAAGAGGAAGGACTTGCAAACACCGATAAGGGCTACTCAGTCTTTGCAAAAGCACCATGTGAACAAAGAAGTGTGAAGATATGTGAACAACGGAGGAAAGACTAGCTGAAGACCGGTCAGAGTTATGTATTCGGTCTTTGCAGAAGTAACATGTGACGGGCTCAGGTATCTCAAGTATTAAGGCACGCAAGTTGGCATCACTCTGAGGGTACCTTGGGAAAATACAAAATCAGCAGAGCGGAATCACGCAGAATGATGGAGGTGGGCACCAGCGGGCGTGGGGAAATCGGAGGGAGGGAGTAAAGAGAGATTATGAAAGACTTGAGATGGAGGTAATTCAGGCGTGTAGCGAAGGGGCTGCACTGGGATTGAGGAAATAAAATGACCGCGCTGTTTTGTTGCACCTACTTCCGCGTAGTGCATTTAGAGGAGAGATTCACGGAGTTGGGAGAATAACAGTCCAGAGAAAAAGTAGATTCCGAAAATGGAGATTGTCCCCCTCCCCGTTTCGATTCTCGAAGTAATTTGACCGATGAAGCGACATCACTCCTGTTATTGGAGACCAGAAAGCACAATTGTCTGCTTCATCCATTCTAGTAATGTGGTCCAAATTAGCAATCGACCACCCTACTCCCTTCAGCAGCTCCAAATGCGCCTATGCATTCCGTCTAAATCGACTTATCTTCATTGAAAACTCTCTATTTAGTGGATAGCTCCATTTAGATTCAATGAACTTGCGAAATAAGGACGGTAAATAGAACCACTATAATAGAAACGATCAGGAACGGCTAAGGTTCACGCACAACATCCGGAGGACCTCAGTGGACCGATCGAGTGACGTAAGTTGAGAGGGTGACAGCGTAGTGGGGCGTCCTGCTCTCTTCCTTCCTACTACTGGCAGTTGACAGATGAAGAGCGACATTGAAAGTTGAGCAATTTGATCTTTGAGCTGTTGTCTTGGTTTGAATAAAATATGAAACAAAGCGCTCGCTTTTCCATGGAGATGAATTGAGGTATGCTTCATGTGAATTAGAATAATTCGAAGTGGACGCTGTTCTCGATCACGAACAATCTTCTATGCTTACACAAAGGAATACAAAATCAAGCATAACATAATTTTAACATTGGTTAGGTTCGACAGCAGCGCGCTCTATGGACAAGAGTCGATCACATGCAACTGAATTTCGATCAGAAGGTTGACACTTCATTGAAGAAGAAAAGATAATGTTCACGTTGAGATATGTTTCTCGTCCATTGGAAACATGCGGAATCGACATTGTCCCCGATCTTATGATAGCTCGAAATTGGGGGGCCTAACAATAAGCGGGAAATACAACTGCTGTAAGCGAAAGTGCAAGGGAGATACTTCCTTGTCTTCGGAGCCTCTGTGGAATGTCGCGATGTCTGCGGGAAGTGGTCGTGAGAAGGATAAATGGAAAGCGGCCCCGTGGTATCCATTCACTTCCCATACTAGTCGGGACCGTGGGAGCTGCGGACCCCGGATATCGAGGGGATTCGGCTGAATAAGTGACTATTATCGGAGGAAGAATCATCGGGAACACACGCTCATCGCCGTTTGCGAATATAATTTCAGTCGCAACCCAAGCCCATTTGACACCTCTGTCGACAGGCGAAAGTTCATCTACAGCTTTTTTCTCGACGTTCTCGCTGCTTGGACAGTTTGTGGTGTCTTCGGGCATCGTCAGGGAGAAACATGGCTGCTTCACACCCGATCATTCATTAGTTGTTCCCAAGCGAGCGCATTTCTTGTATTCGCATTTCTTGTTCTTTTTGTTTAGATTTCGATCTGGGATCAACACGAACGCATCTCGAAATCATGGACAGTCGGGGCTAGCCGTTCATTGTGTCGTGCGCATTTCGCCACGCCTTCAAAACGATTGTGTGCTCATCAGGCATGATCCATTTCGTGGCGATGAAACAAAGAGGCTCGTCCCAGTGTCCTCTGGCCCTCTGTGATCCTATTTCTCTCTTCCTCTCTGGGAGGCGGTCACTAGAATGGGGGCTCGTGTTTGATCAGGCACCGGCGATTGCGGGTCCCCGGAGGGCAGAGCCTAAATAGCCTCCCTCATGGAGGGCTCAGTTACGATTTCGATTTCATCCGCTCTCTCGGTTGGGAGTGCTCATCCATATTGTCTTTCCCATTGAACTTTTGCAACAACTTCTGACCTCTTCTGACTTGTCCTCATATCAGGCAGTTCTCATTGTGTGTACCTTCGCGGAGAGATGGATTCTGATTCTGAAATTTTGTCAGCTAATTGGCCATGAATT
Source organism: Levipalatum texanum (assembly GCA_014805385.1). Taxonomy (NCBI): domain Eukaryota; kingdom Metazoa; phylum Nematoda; class Chromadorea; order Rhabditida; family Diplogasteridae; genus Levipalatum; species Levipalatum texanum. Next base: position 24,283 of record JACMIG010000353.1, read on the forward strand.
CCCGCCTCATGGTATAATATATGAAAACAGCTATATATTCTTTGTTGATGGTTGCGCGGAGATGTGGAAGTGGAAATTTTTGTTCGCTAAACGGGAAATTACACTGGTTGGAGGGCGCGGCAATTTCTTTTATTACAGATATGAGATCTCTGGACATACTTATCGTCTTTCTCCCTTTGACAGCTATCGCAGGAGTGCTGCATAGAGTGAGTTTATTTTCCTTTCCAACCTTTAGTGCGGGCCATTGAATGTGTTTCACAATATATTTAACGAATTGAAATATTCAGCGTTCTGATTTCACAGTGTCAGCTGTTTCTAAAAACAATCCCCGTTTGAATTAATCGTATGGCGATCGTTATCTAACAAGATTCTGAGTAGTGCTTGCTCTCTCATGAACTGTTTTTAAACGAGTTGAATACACTGGTTCTATCTTGTGAGTTATTGACTTTGACGAACGTAACCAGTAGACCCGCCCGTCTGCCTCGCGGTGCTTATGAATTGTCGCAACAATTTTAGGTTTAGTTTGCCTCGAGCCTGACTGACTTAAAAACAAACTGACAAACCCTGGGAAGACAGTGATTGTGATAGACAGAGAAATTCTTCAGCCTCACGACGTCGCGTGCTCGACGCTCGTTGTCTTCGGAGATTCGCTGTCAGACGATGGCATCGAGGCGGACTCCGATGATTCAACCAGGTTAGACTGATAAGAGAGAACGCTCACGTTGGCTGATCAATGGAGTCGAAACAGATTCATTCCCAATCTCTTTTAGAGGGTCTTTAACGCACAATTTTTTAGGCGAGCAATTCCGAATAAATTTGATCACATTTCAATCGGCTAACTATAGTCGTTGTACTCCTCTAATCAGACAATTTGTTCAGTCTCTGTTTCATTGCATTCTTAATCTAGAGGTTCCAACAAAACTACAATTTACGACTCACTGTCGGTGTAACTCTTAAAGTAACTGAACGTCAGGATCTCGCACGGCTTTGTGCGCAACTCCAATGGCGCCGTTTGGCCGGAATACCTGCAGAAGTGGCTAGGGTGTCATAAGGTATGCTATTTATTTGGAGCGGAGACATCGAGAACCATCGAGGCCTTGTGATCTTTGCCATGTATGTTAGGGAAGCGAAACTCACATCGATAACGGCAAACTATACATTACGAAAGTGACCCGAATCGAACAAGTAAAATGACGGTTTTTTTTCAAGTCAAGCGTGCGTTGAACTGTTTGTTTAAGATTTTTTTAGACAGATATGAATCACGATTGGCTACAGAATTTAGGCTAACTATATATATGCTTTCAGTATCTCAACTACGCGTATTCGGGAGCGCGATCAGGCGAAGGAAACTTTTATTTTGGCAACTGGTCAGTGATTTTGAGCCCTCCGAAATTCCAACCTTTGTCTCTTCAGGTCCGGAGTGAAGTGGCAGGTGGATCGATTTAGTGGGGAAGCACAAATGATACCTCATGGTTTGTTTTAACTCTCGAAAAATGATTTTCGATCCGTTCGAGAAAAGACGTAATGTAATTCCAGATACGATCGTAGTGCTGCAAACGGGAGGGATTACGGACTTCTTCCAGGTTATATCGGATGAGCGATGTAATAAAAGAACAAGTTTTCAGGGCGAGAACAGTTCGGATGTCATCGTGTCAAATATTCACCATTCACTCCTCAAACTTTTCGAGGTTGCGTTTTCGGGCAGATTAATACTGTTATCAAGATTCATAAAGAGCCCTGATGAGCCACATTGTGAAGGGAACTACCAACAATGGTAGAGTCGAAAATATTAGGTTGGTAACTAAGTTTCTGCATGCTCGAGCAAGTTTATATTTTATTAGATTTCTCTAAAGTAAATGGCCGTGATCAACAGTCATGTTAGCTGTTGGCATCGTTGATCATTGTTCTTCTTTCTGACCACTTGGGAATAACCTCCTAATAGAGGCCACGGAGATGTGAGGCGAAGAAGCCTTCGAGGTCGGATTTGACCTCGTCAAGTATTTTGCCATTTTCTCCGCAGGGTATTGAGTCACCCAAAAACTAAGCTATATGTAGTTAGGGCAATGGTGGGAGAGTAGAATGGGTGGGGTAAGACTGCTCAGAAAAAATCGTGTAGTCTATCCTGATTTTGTTCGCTCAATGCCCGCGGGAGGTGGCGCGCTGAAAGAAGACTTCCACATAGTATACGAGGTCCTTAGGGAACCCCGCCTTATCACTTTGCTGATGTTTAGGGTAGAAGCCGACAATGTTCCCTGCATACTCGGATTGGGGCTCCCTGTAGACCAGGCTTCGAATTAATTCAAATTATTGTTCTAGAGCCGCCCAAGGAGACGCTTTTCTTCGAGCAGTATTCACAGGCTTCCAATCACTTGACATAGTCGACAATTTTTCTACCAGTGGAAGTATGTCCAAGGAACATGCTGACCAAAAATTGTCATGGCTCGGGCCTTCCTCACAATGTAATAAAATAGCAATGTGGAATTCCTTTTTCGAAGGATTCAAAAATGTTGAAGTCCGTCTTTCTCAACCTCAACTCACAAGAGAAACTGAGAGGGCTCAAATCAATACTGAATGTGTGTACCTATGGGTCTTCTCTCCACATACACCAGAGGTGGTTGCAGCATCTAACGATGCGAGGAAAATATATGTGAAAACGACCATGCAGAAACTTAGTTACCAACCTAATAGCTAGGTTACTCTTCAGACGATGTCATCGGGGACGATTCTGCTGCTGAACCTCGTGGACCCCACGACTGCCCCGGGCATGGCAACGGCCGAACAGAGCGAAGATATCGCACACAGAATCGCTCCCCTCGTGACAGAGGCCAATCGGGTCAGTCCTTGACAACAACAAAGTAGTGAGGACCACCATCTCGAGGGGTTATTGTTTCATGTTTTAGCTTCAACATATCATTCCAGCTACTCACCCACATGATCTACGACCCGGAACTCGGACTGCACAAGCGCGGGAATAAGGTCGGTTTTCAATTTGCGGATATTTATCGTCTACGTTTCTTGTCTATGCCAATTGTAATACGCCATCTTCTTTGCAACACCATCTTTGCTGCTCGTGCATTATCAAGTAGCAAGATAAGTCTGTCGATATAACTAATTCGATCTCAGATCAATGTCCGCCTTATCGACCTCAATTCCATCGCGTATCGAGCCATGTCCAACATGAACACCGGCGAGCCCTTCACCCACCACAATGCAGATCTCCAGTGAGAACATATCCGATATTTTCTATGGTCAAGTTGTAAATAGTGATCTCGCAATTAGAGCACCCATATTCTGAACAACATGCACACAGTATTCTGCACTTTGCGTTGTGGGTGAAAACAGTTAGCCCAGCTCTCACTTTCGAGGGACTCGCTGTGGTCTAACTAGTTCAGTTCAACGTGCACTAGGCTCAGGAAGATAGTAGTGTTTTGCATCTGGGATCAAATCAGACATTCAATTATCGCAATGCAGCCGAAAGCAGAAGTGATTGTCGACTATATTATGACGGAGACTTTAGGTGAATCTCTATACTTTCAGGCCCCGCGCCTCCTCCACATTCGCCTACCACGATCTATGGCATCCGTCCACCTTCGTTCACCACAAGTTCGCCAACCACCTCCTGCGCGAACTGCAGGACCTTTAAATTCACCATTTTATGACGTCATCGAGTACGATGACGTCACCAAACCCTGTCTGTAAAAATTGTTCCCACTTCCCCCATGCAGTGTATCTCTTTCCGCCGAACGAGTACTAGTTCCCTCATATTCCTGCTTTTTGAGAATAGGAAATATTTGTGTCGATGTTTCTTTATTTGGAAAAAAGTTAATAATGAAACATATATTGATCACTGCTTCTCGCCAGTTTGAGTAAAGATGTCCTTCTTCGTGCACGAAATGAAGTGTTGCTCGGTTGCGCGAAATCGCGGACGGAAGGGAGTGGGACTGAAACGATGTGTTATGGAACATCAGCGTGGAATTTAGCTTTCGAGAACTGAAGAGCGCAGTCAATCAAGGAACAAATGATTGACTTACTTGTCCAGAAACTTGATGGGAATTTGGGAACTCTCGCGATAGGTGCAAATCTTAAATGGATGGTCGTTGTCGCTAGATAGGATTGAAGCAAAGTATGATTATGATTGAATAAAAAGTTTGTTTATTATAATTTTTATTATCGCATTTGATCGTTAGACTGAAAATGGTGCTAAACCTTTATCAATGTAGTCTCGTTGAAACATACCTATTCGACCAAAGTCTCCTCACCTCCTCTCCCTGTCTGCACTTCATCTCCACCACCAGCAGTGGATGAGCGACGCGGCTGTCTACCAAGTCCTCAGCGCGCATGCAGAATTCATCCGCCGGATGAAACTCTTTCCGGAAGATCACTTTATTGGCTGAAAAATGTTTTGATTTCGCTAGAATAAAGAATGTGTCAAAAGTATTGGAAGAAGCAATTGTGCCGAGACGATCATTTGGCTTGAAACCTAACCATTTGTATGCTGCTGATAGAGGATTCCTATTATGGTGGGGCTAGGGATATGAGAGAGTTATGGGGTAAAGTAAAGTACACTGAACATGAGCTTGTACCTTGCCCATCCCTGACGATGACTTCTACATTCTCTGGCGGTACTCCATCGGGGCAGACGAGGAGGCCATCGACGTCGATGTGGTGGAGGAGAGGAGCGGCCGTGGAGACAACGACGAGACAGAGGATGAGGTGGAGAGGCGGCATTTGATCTATCAAGGGATAAAACGGATCTTGAAGGAGAAGGATCAAAATGAAGAGAATTCAACACGGAAAACGAAAAATTGGGAATCCGTGCAATTGCGTATCGGACATGTAGCAGATCCAGGGTAGATTTTAAAATATGGGTCTAAAATGTACACAATGCACCAAGGGCGTACAAGTCGAGGAGCAGAAGTTGCAGGGACACAATTGAAATAGAGTGTGTTTGTTTAGGCGGCGCCCTCGGACGGCATTATGAGCGGGCGAACAAGTGGAGAAAGTGGAGAAACGTTGGTTGATTGGAACGGAACTATCATTTCTAGGAACGGGCAAAGATTGAGGTTTTACTGCGTGTGAACATGTTTTATTTTGTGTTTTGTGCAAAGATTAAAACGGTGTCTTTTCAACGTGTACATATTCTAGATTTTTTCGAATTTTCTTTTCGCTTCGAAGATTGGGCGAAGAAGGTACCAAAAATGAACAATAACAGCCAAACTTCGGACATTTACATAACCATCAAAATATGTAAGTGAATTATTTTCATTTCCAGATATGCTTCATTTCCCGTTCATCGTTTCGCATAACCACAGCTGAATTAATGATTCGAGGAACAGGAGTGAACAAAAATTCCAGCTTTTTTATTCGTTCTTCATCATCCTCTTATCTTGCCTGTGAAGTCTGATCGTTCTGATCGTTCATCTTTTCTGTGAAAATCTCTATTAACCTCTTCCACAATGTATGTTATTGTATGTGTTTCAGATTTGTCAAACGCATCTAAGCCCAGTGAAGCCAATGCGTTACCATGGTGAATTTGCAGAACAACCATCACAAACAGATTATGGAAGTGAGCTCAACAAATTTACAGCGAGTGTAACCCCACTTTTTTCTTCGTGTCTACCTCGGCCCGTTCTCGGTTCACTCGTACCCACTGCTTATCGTCAGAGGCTCTACTCTTTCCTCCACCCGAATGACCAGAGTCTTCTTCAGTGATCATCTACTTCCTCATTCCAAAAATCCTTCTCTCTATGTCTCTAGCTCACTTTTATCTCTTCCCCGAAAGTTCCTTCCTCCCTCGGTTCTATTCAAGGGAATTCTTGGGGCGGTATCCTGGTTACCCGTTTTGAAGCGAGAGTCTCCTCGAGCACGTTTCTACACGACAGACGCAACAAAAGGCGGAGACACAGAATCAGCCCTTGGACTAGAAGGTTTTAAAAATTTTCTCGTTTCGCCACAAGGAATGAGTCAATCTTACACAACCTCTTCCACTGCATTCTCGAAAAGGCCAGACAGAGGAAAGGCCTGTTTTCTGTCCCTTGACAACTCGTCACAACCCTTCCTTTTCGTCACGTTTCCCCGTGTAAGGAAGTGATTGTCGTGCCTGTGTCTCCTTCTATCCCTTGTTCTCTCGCCAGTCTATGAATAGTCTATGAATAGTTCAAGTCTATGAATAGTTGAAGTTACAACACTTCTCGCAATGGGCGCGGGCGCAACGAAGAACAATCCGAGGCAGAGCGACAGTGCATTCGCTCGCGTCAAGACAAACGACAGGTGAGGGCTCACCTTTTTATAGACTTTACAACATGTATGTTTCACAACTGAAGAATTAGCATCAATTTATTCTCTCATGTCAATAGTTTCAGTGTGGCTACTTCACAATAAAAACAATCACATTATTCAGTAACTCGAAGCGGAGGACAAGCAGCACACGCGTGGAACGATTCACTCCTAGTATCGATTGATTACCACGCCAGAATATGGCAGAATCTTCCAGACTCTCCTACGATGTCCCGATCGATTTACTCGTCTCGATCGTCCTACGATCTCCGCCGTGACTATTACAGTGGCCACAGTGACAGTCGCTATGACAGGTTAGGGATGTGTTTCGTCTAAGAATGAAATACAACACTATGAAAGGTCTGCGATGTCTTGTAGATTTCTTATTGAACAAGAAATAAAAATGATATTTTTGCAATCGGGTCTCAACACTTTTTAAAAGTTCGATTTCGCAATGTCATATATTTCCAAGATCCCACAGCACGCGCCCTCGCTTCCTCTACGACAGTGACGGACGATCGTCCAACAGTAGAGACTACTACAACAATGATGACAGGTAAGATTGCTTTTCATTCCTGTCGAAGGAATATGAATGAACCGATTGTGGTCTTTCAGGTACAAATATGAGTATCCCCGCCAGTATTCTGCACGAAGATCGATCACCATCTTGTAAGACACCCGTCAGAAAGGATTCAACCATATTTCAGGACTCCTTCACCTCGTGGAGACATCCGCGCCGAGTACAAGCTCATCTACTTTGATAAGAGGTCAGGAAAATGGGGAAAATATACGAGAACATCTTTATGCAATGCCAAAAGATCTATTTTGTAACTTTAGAGGCGTGGCCGAGCCGATCCGCCAACTTTTCTACATCGCCGGGGTCCCGTTCATCGATGAACGAGTCATGCAGGAGGAGTGGAAGAAGGCTAAGAATCGTATGGATCTTTTTTTAGTGTAAATGAATTCGAAATCTAACCAACATTGAGCAAATGAACAATACTGAAACTATTAGTGACGTTGTGAAACACAGACGTGTTTGTCATTGCAGACACTCCGTTCCAGCAGCTGCCTATCCTCGAATTCAATGGTGTCCTTCTTGGTCAGAGCCGCGCAATTATGCGGTTTCTAGGAAGGAAGTTCGGTAGGAATGCAAAATGACGAAATGCTCAAAGGATCACAGGGCTCGCGGGGAAGAACGACGTCGAGGAGGCAATTATGGACTCGTTGTGTGAGAGGTGAGAAGATAAGAAAATTAGGCGGAGTGATTTGGCGATGTTGATGACATTAGCCAACATTAGTCAATAGTCATGCATCAAAATATTTTTAAAACTTTTTATAAAGCAATTGAAAAGTGAGTCAACTGCGATTTTGTTGAGCTCAGAGTTCATTGTGAAAACTCGAAAATACTTTGTAGATACGGCGATTTCTTTAATGATGTCGCTCCGTTCATCGTTGTGGCTGAGGGATACGCCAAGGGCGATGAGGCCAGTTCTTGTATATTCATTCGAAATCTAATTGTGGTGAAGGGAATGAACGACGCGGAGAACATTCTCCCTCAAAAATATTTGCGTCTCCAAAGGAGAGTAGACAAGTTCTTGACTCCCATTATTTTCGCGAAGCGTTGAGGCGCGTTTTCTGCACTGTTTCTTCCCCCGACAAGAATTTACGGCATGCGTACGCTGAACGAATTATCGAAGTGTGTTTTGTTGCAAATTCAAAATAGGAGAACAGAAACATATCTACTAGTGGGGCGATAAATACATAGGTGTTCCAGAAAACGCTCCGTGACGACATTCTTCTGCCGGCGGTGAATCGTTTCTTCCCGTGCCTGGAAATGTTTCTGAAGAAGGTTCGAGACTGCCTTGGCCATCCCTTGAATTCCCCCCTCAGACGAAGGGCTTTCTCGTGGGTTCGAAGTTGTCCTACGTGGACATTCTCGTTACCGAGGGAATCGCGCAGATCGCCGAGAAGGAACCGCGAATTCTCGATCGCCATAGGAGGATTGAGGAATACGTCAAGAAGGTGGGTAAAAAACTGCCGATGGACCCCGTGGCATCGCATCCTCATACCAAGTCAAAGCGCAATTCAACCAATGGAGTGACAATATCTTACATGGAGCGTAAAGTTGCAAGCGCCAATGATATATTTTATCCACCGCAGAAGTGTCCCAGATCAAACTGATTTTACATTTATGTGACTTTCGGAGCGGGAGAAACATACAGCAAAGGTTCAGCTGAAATTTCAATGTCTTCGATCAAACCAAGAAAGACGCAGATTCCTTCTAGATTCGGAAGACGCCGCGTCTCCGTGACTGGCTCTACGATCGACCCCTCACAGTCTGACCCGATACATCGTTAATTGTTATGTTTGTGGTTCACGATTCAGCGAGCGAATAAATATGTTTCTACCTCGATGTAACATTATCCGTTTTCAGTTCCGGTCAATCTTATCCTTGTTAGAAAGCCCTCAAAATTTCCATTACTTCAAGTCACACATGCAATCACAGAAAATTTCAGACGTAAAAATAAATGTCTCGAAAAAGGGCCCGATGTTTCTTCATTTAGTCAGTCTCTTTCCTCACAATCAGTCGGTCGCCTTTCTTCACTGGGCTCCTCTTCCGTGAGTTACGCCTCCATCTTCCTCCTCAAGATCCCACCCATTGCCTGACCTTTCCATTTCAGCCAGGCTTCCAAATATGACGTTTGGCGCGGCCAACCGGCCTGGGGAACCGGAGTTTCAAGTAAATGCACTCTGCCGTATCTGATATACAACACTTCTTTCAGCTACAGATCTCGCCTTCTCCGCATCTGCGCGTGGTGGGAAAACTCGGTGATGCCATCGACAGCTTCGTCTCCATCACTAACACAACGACCGATCGGCAGGCCTACAAGGTGAAGTGATCTGTTTGGCCCCTATTCTAGTAGTTTTGTGTTTATTAATGCCTGTTGCTTGACTGAAGAAGCTTTGTTCTCTATCGTTGTACCTTGGTCTTGGTGCCTTTATCTTCTTCTGTGCTATCTCTACTTTTCAGATGAGGTGCACAGCCAACGACGTCTTCCGTGTGCCGCATCCGAAGGGATTCATCGAGCCGAAGGTCTGGAGGACTTTGCACGCCCATGGACGTGGCCTCGTTGCAGGAGACGGCCGTGCTGCGTGTCATCTTCGACGGGACAAGGGTACCGGAGGCACATCGCCACTACTTTGCCTTCTACCACACCAAGGCAGCGGAAGACGACGAGGATGCACACGAGGTGGGGGCTTTTTTATGCGTTGTTTCGTGTACCCAGTTAATAGCCTTATTAAATATCATTAGAGGCTGAAACTAGACGACCTAAGCGACCTAAAAGCCATATTAGTCCTAAGTGGTGGTTGATAGTAGCCCCCCACCTTCCCATACCCCAATGCATGTGTATAGAAAGTTTGTTGGGAGATGAACAGCAGTTTGACATGTGCCTATTGTAGGTCTGGAAGAATTCGGCGTTTCCCGATGGCATGGCGCGTGTCTGGTACACCTTCCACTTGGAAGACGATAAGAAGGAGAAAAGGACGGACTGTCGGTGAGGATCCAATGTATTGCTACAATTTTCCATCAAAAATTGGTTTGCTATTTATTCGTTTTTTGTTGGAACATTCTCGTCTGGAGTCTCGCTCTGAGAAGGTCGACTGTCTCGTCTGTCTTCACTGACTTCAGCCGCCGTCTCCCCCTCCACCCTCCACTCCGACAAGAAACCGCCGTGGACAACGCCTAGCAACGCACGGATGTCAGCAACGCACGGAACATCGGAACCATCAACGCCCGGACACTTTCAACGACGGCACGTCAATTGGAAATGGAGAGAGCCCTCAGCAAGATCAATTGGGACGTAATCGCTGTAACGGAAGCTAGGATACAAGGCAATGGATCCTTCTCCCTCCCCTCCTCCCAGACCATGGTCTTCCACTCCGGCGGGAGATCGGCCCACAGGGGAGTAGCCTTCCTCGTCCGTCCCTCTCTCGGCTCAACGGCCTCTTTCCACCCTCTCTCCGACCGATTGGCATCCCTCCTTCTACCCCGCCAACGACTCCTCCTCATTGCATGCTACGCCCCAACA